>JAJIBD010004496.1:0-95366 GCA_021461705.1 Cryptotis parvus | reverse complement strand
GAAATACAAGTGATTTTGTAGATTGATCGTGTATCCTACAAGATTGCTAACTCACTTCTAATAGTTTTCTCATAGATATTTAGACTTTCTATAAAATCATGTCATCCAGAAACAGTGGCAGTTTTACTTCTTTCTTTCTAATATGGATGGTTTTACGTTTTCTTTTCTAATAATTTTAGGTGGAACTTCCAGTAAAGTGTTGACTAGATGCACTTGATGTGGACATTTCATATAAATATAAATATTTATTTTTATAAATATAGAGCAAATTTTCTTTTCCTGAGTTTAAGGGTAACATTTTGAGTCTTTCACTTTTAAATACGCTGGTTACTGTTTTTTTTTTTGTTTGTTTAATAATAAACAGCCTTTATCAGATTGAGGTCTTCTAGTATCAATATGTTGAGTGGCTTTATCTTGAAGTGGTGTTGATATTTTTCAAATGTATTTTCTGCCTCTTATTGAGATGATGATGTGGTTTTAGTTCTTTATTCTATTTACATTATGTATGCTATTAATTGATTTTGCAGTGAAAGCCAAGAGTAGGCTGGGATAAGTCTACATGAAGGTATAATATCCTTGTTATGTGTTACTGTATTGCTTGTCTGTTTGTGTGATGTATAAATATGTTTTCATGTGCCACATTTTCACCACTTCCCTATTCTATTCAACAATGGTCTGGTTTGATTTTTGTGCTCTCTAAAGGACTAATTTGAACATTTCTTACTGCAACAACCTGTTCGTGATGAAATCTTTTAGATTTTGCTTGTATGAAAGTTCCTTTTTTAATTTTAAAAACAATTTTATTTTATTATATAGTTTTGACATATACAATTACAAAGCTGTTCATGATTGGGTCTAAGCCACAAAGTGTTCCGGCATCCATCCTTCTACCACCCTTCTAATATCCCCAAATTCCTTCCCCTCTCCCCCAGTCTGCTTTTAAGGTAGGCACTCTTCTTTCTTACTTTCCTCCTCCTCCTCCTCCTCCTCCTCCTCCTCCTCCTCCTCTTCCTTCTCCTCCTCCCCTCCTTCTCCTCTCTCCTCCCCCTGATCTCCCTTCCCCTTCCACTCCCCCCTCTCCCTCCCCCTCTCTTCCCCTCCACCTCTCCCTCCCTCTCCCTCCCTCATCCCTTTTTCCCTCTCCTCCTCCTCCTCCCCCTCTCCCTTCCCATCCCTCCTCCTCTTCCTCCTCCTCTTCTTCCTCCTCTTCCTCCTCCTATTCCTCCTCCTCTTCCCTCTCCTCCTTCTCTATCACTCTCTTTTTCAATTCTCTTACACATTGTGACTTGCTATAAATATATTTAGGGGTTATCATGTATATCGCTTTGCCTATGTTCAGTGCTCACTTCTAGTCTGGCATTACCATTTTCAACAATTGTTAGCACACTACCCAACCTCTGACCTCTGCTCACTCGTGTTAGATTCCAAACATTGACAAATCCACCTGGTCTATGTCTAGTCTGTCCTAGACTATTGGTCTCATACTATTTATTTTATATCCCTCAAATGAATGCAGTCATTGTATATCTGTTCTTTCCTTCTGACTAATTTCATTCAGCAAGATACTCTCCATGTCCATCCATTCATAGGCAAATTTCATAATTTAGTTTTTCCTGATAGCTGCGTAGTATTCCATTGTGTAGATATATCACAGTTTCTTTATCCAGTCATCTGTTCTCGGGTACTCTGGTTGTTTCCAGGTTTTGACTATTGTGAATAGTGCTGCTATGAACATAGAAGTGCAGATGGTTTCTGCTGTGTGTTTTTGAACCTCTGGGTATATTCCCAGGAATAGTATTTTATGAGTCATAGGGAAGGTCTATTTCTAGTTTGTGGAGGAATGTTCATATTGTTTTCCAAAAGGACTGGACCAGTCAACATTCCCACCAACAATGGATGAGAGTCCCTTTCTCCCCACATCCACAACAGCACTGGTTGTTCTTGCTCTTTTGGATATATGCCAGTCTCTGTGGTGTGAGATGATATCTCATTGTTTTGATTTGCATCTTCCTGATGATTAGTGATAAAGAATTTTTTCATATTCTTTTTGGCCATGCAAATTTCTTTGTGGAAGTTTCTGTTCATTTCTTCTCCCGATATTTTTGATGGGGTTGGCTGTTTTCTTCTTGTAAAGTTATACCAGTGCCTTATATATCTTGTATATTAACCCCTTATCAAATGGGTGGTGGGTGAATATTTTTTCCCACACCGTGGGGCTATTTTTGTATCTTTCACTGTTTCTTTTGAAATACAGAAGCTTTTTAGTTTCATGTAGTCCCATATATTTATCTTCGCTTCCACTTGTGTTGTCAATGATATTTTATCTTCGAAGATACATTTAGTTTCAGTGCTGTGGAGGATTTTACCTATATTTTCTTTGATGTGCTTTATGGACTCAGGTGTGAATTTCAGGAGGGGTTTGGTCTATTCTTTGAAAAAATATAATGAGAATCCTTTTAGGGACTGCCTTTAATCTGTATAATGCTTTAAGGGAGTATTGCCATTTTGACAATGTTGATTCTTCCAATCCATGAACAGGGGATGTGTATCCATTTTCTCATGTTTTCTTTTATTTCTTGAAGGAGAATTTTGTATTTTTCTTTAAACATGTTTCTTATCGACTTAGTTAAGCTAATTCTGAGGTATTTGATTTTCTGAGGCACAATTGTGAATGGTATTACTTTTTTAATATCACTCTTTCTGTTTCATTGTTTGCATATAGGGATACAAATAAGTCCTATATTTGCATATAGGAATGCATTATTTGCATATATGGACTTTTGGGTATTGATTTTGTAACCTGCCACTCTACTATACATATACATTGTTTCTGGTAGCTTTTTGGTAGAGACTCTAGGGTTCTCTAGGTACACTATTTGCCGATCATGTCATCGGCAAATAGTGATAGTTTGGCTTCTTCTTTTCCTATATGGATTCCCTTAATTTACTTTTTGTCCCTAATTGCTATGATAAGTACTCCCAGTACAATGTTGAGTAGAAGTGGTGATAGTGGGCAGCCTTGTCTTGTCCCCGATCTTAGGGGGAAGTCTTTCAGTATTTCACCATTGAGAATAATTCTTGCTGTGGGTTTGTGGTAGATGGCTTTGACTATATTGAGGAAAGTTCCTTCAGCTCCTATTTTTGTTGAGAGTTTTATCATGAATGGGTGCTGGATCTTCTCAAATGCATTTTATGCATCTATAGATAAAATTATATGGTTTTTATTTTTTATTTTATTGATATGATATATTATGTTGATTGACTTGCAAATGTTAAGCCATCCTTGCATCTCTGGGATGAATCCTTCTTGGTCATGATATGATCTTTTTGATAGTCTTTGGGTTTTGTTTGCTAGTGTTCTGTTGAAGATCTTTGTATCTATGTTCTTCAAGGATATTGGTCTATAATTTTCTTTTCTTGTCATATCTCTGTCTGCTTTGGGTATCAGGGTGATATTTACCTCCTAGAAGCTATTGGAAGTGTTTCTGTTTTTCAGTTTCCTGGAAAAGCTTGAAGAGGACTGGGAAATAGTTCCTATTTAGAGGTTTGGAAGAATTCACTAGTGAATCCATCTGAACCTGGGCTTTTATGTTGGGAAGACTTTTGATTACCATTTCAATTTCCTCAATAGTGATGGGCTTGTTCAGGTATCCCATGTCTTTTGGTTCGGCCTTGAGAGATTATAGCAATCTAGAAATCTGTCCATTTTCTCTAGGTTCTCTTGTTTTGTGGCATACAGATTCTCAAAAGTAACCTTTTTGATCTTTTGAACTGTGCTTTCTGTTGTTATGTCGCCTTTTTTTCATTTCTGATTCAGTCTTTAGGGTTTTCTTTCTCTCTTTGTGAGTCTTGCAAGTGGTTTGTTGTTCTTGTTTACAGTTTTTCAAAGAGCCAGCTCTTGGTTTTATTGATCCTTTGGATTGTTTTTTGCAATTCCAGCTCATTGATTTCTGTTCTAAGTTTTATTATTTCCCTTTCTTCTCCCTGAGTTGGGCTCCTTTTATTGGTTGTTTTCTAGGATCTTAAGCTGTGAAGTCTAATTATTTATGTGGGCCCTTTCTTCCCTCCTGATGAATGCTTGCAGAGCATGAATTTTCCTCTTAACACCTTTTTGTTGTGTCCCACAAGTTCTGGTAATTCGAATCTTCATTCTCTTTTGTTTCCAGGAATCTTATGATTTTTTGTTTGATTTTCTGTATGACCCACGGGTTGTTCAGCAGTGAGTTGTTTAGTTTCCAGGTGTTTGATATTGTTCTCTGTTTCTGTCTGTGATTAATTTCTATTTCAGTGCATCATGGTCTGAAAGACTAGTAGAAACAGTTTCTATCTTCTTTATTTTATTGAGGTATGTTTTGTGTCCCAGAGTAGTCTATCTTGGAGAATGTTCAATGTGCAGCACTGGAGAAAAAAGAGAATTCAGCTTTTTTGGAATGAAGAACCCTGTATATGTCCATTAGCACTCTCATTTCTTCCTTCAGAGCCAGTATTTCTTTGCTAAGTTTCAGTCTCATTGATCTATCAAAGAGGTGACAGAGCAGCACTGAAGTCTCCAAATACAATTATGTGACTGTCAATGTCTTCCTTGAAGTCTACTAGTAGTTGTTTTAAGTATTTTGCTGGCCCCTCATTGGGTGTGTATATGTTTAGGAGTGTAATTTCTTACTGATATACATATCCCTTAATTATTAAGAAATTGCCTTCACCGAAATGTGGATCAGGAGGTCTTGCCAAAGGTGGAAACTACCACAAATGTGTGGGAGCAGAGGTTAGGTAAGACAGAGAAAGGAACAGTGGACCAATAATTGTCAAAAGTCTATTACAATCCACAACATGTAAGAGAGGGAAGAGAGAAAGAAAGAGAGAAAGAGAAAGAGAGAAAAGAGATGGAGAACCTACCGTGGAGGCAGGCTAGGGGAGGGGGAAGGTATAGGGGACATTGGTGGTGGGAGGTGGGCACTGGTGGAGGGATGGGTGCTGGAATACTGTATGGCTTGAAACCCAAACATGAATATTTATGTAATTGTCAAAAAATAAAGAAATAAATTAAAAAAAATTAAAAAAAGAAATTGCCTTCACTGTCCCTTCTAACTTCTTTCAGCATAATATCTTTGCTGTCGGATACAAATATGGCCACTCTGGCCTTTTTTGAGGAGTTGTTTGAGTGAATAATTTTCCCGCCTTTAACTTTGAGTCTGCATTTGCCATGACTGTTCAAATGCATTTCTTGTAGGCAAAAAAAATTTTGGATTCAGCTTTTTAATCCATTTTACTACTCTGTGTCTCTTAACTGGTACGTTTAGACAGCTGGCGTTGAGAGAGATTATTGTCATGAGATTTTGAGCCATCTTTCTGTATAGATTGTTGTGCTTTTGAGGTTTGTCTTATCTTACAGTAACTCCTTCAGTTCTTCTTTCAAAGTTGGTTTGAGTCTATGAAGTTCCTGAGCTGTTGTTTTTCCACAAAAGTTGTGTAATGTTCCTTCAGATCTGAATGAGAGTCTAGCCAGTAAAGAATTTTTGGTTATTCTTTTGAGATGCAGAAGAATTTTTTAGTTTCATATAGTCCCATATGTTTATCTTTTATCTTTGCTTCCAATTGCTTTGTTAGTGGTGTTTAATCTTTGAAGATGCCTTTAGCTTCAGTGCCGTAGAGATTTTTTCCTATTTTTTTCTTCGATGTACTTTATGGATTCAGGTCTGATATTTAATCCATTTAGATCACTAATCATGAAGGAGTTACAAATCAAAACAACAATTCAGTATCATCTCATACCACAGAGACTGGCACATATCCAAAAGAGCAAGAACAACCAATACTGGCATGCATGCGGGGAGAAAGGGACTCTCATTGACTGTTGGTGGGAGTGTCAACTGGTCCAGCCTTTTTGGAAGACAATAAGGACATTCCTCCAAAAACTAGAAATTGAGCTCCCATTTAATCCAGCAATACTACTCCTGGGAATATACCCTGGGATACCAAAAACACACAGCAGAAACACCATTTGCACTTTTATGTTCATAGCAGCTCTATTCACAACAGCCAGAATCTGGAAACAACCAGGGTGTCTGAGAACAGATGACTAGATAAAGAAACTGTGGTACATCTACATAATGGAATACTATGCAGCTGTCAGGGAAAATGAAGTTATGAAATTTGCCTATAAATGGATGGACATGGAGAGGATCATGCTGAGTGAAATTAGACAGAGGGAAAAGGAGAGATATAGAATGAGTGCATTTATTTGCAGCATATAAAAATAATATGATACCAATATCCAAAGTCAGGCAAAACATGGATCAGGAGATCTTGTCAGTGAATGGAATCTACCACAAGTGTGAGGGAGTCAGAGGTTACATAAGACAGAGAAAGGAACAATGTGCTAACAATTATTGGAAATGATAATACCAAATGATAATACCAATAACTGAGCACTGAATGTAGGCAAAGGGATATATGATAACCTCTCAATATATGTATTTAAAGCCACAATGTGTAAGAGAAGGAAGAGGGAGAGAGATACACAGAGAGAGGAGGGGAGGGAAGGGGACATTGGTGGTGGGAAATGTGCACTGGTGGAAGGAAAAGTGCTGGAATACTGAGTGACGGAAACCCAAACATGAACATCTTTGTATTGTATTGTATATCTCACGGTGGTATAATTAAAAAGTTAAAAAAATTCTTGGTGAGGTCTTCATTTCATCGACTTTTTTTTCCACTATATCCTACCATTGTCTTCAGATTTGGTGGTTTTCGTCTAAGAAGTTTGCCTTAAATTTAAGGGATTCTCCTTTGCATAAATTTCCTTCTTTGATCTTGCTGCTTGCAGAATTGCATCTCTGTCTATGGCATTCATCATTCTAATCAAGATGTATCTTGGAGTCTTTTTATTAGGGTCTCTTTTAGCTGTTATACTTAGGGCTTCTTGGATCTGGATGCCTGCATCCTTCTGCTCTGGGAATTTTCTGGTAATGATATCTTTACCTGTTCTTACCTCATTCGGGTTGCCTTCCTGTCTCTCTGGATCTCCAGTGAGCCTTAAGTTGTTTCTCTTGAATTCATCCCACTGTTCTCTTGTCTGCAAATGAGCTATTTTTTTTTTAAATTTTTTATTATACCACCGTGAAACATACAATTACAAAGGTGTTCATAATTGGTTCTTGGTAATACAGTATTCCAGCCCCATCCCTCCACCAGTGCCCCAAAATGAGCTATTTTGAGGTCCTTTTTCATCTTCTCTATCTGCTTCCAGTGCTTCCTGTAGCTCATCTTTCAAGCTCACTGATTCTGTCTTTGGCCATTGCCATTCTATTGTTGAGGACACCCATGAAGTCTTTCATTTCATCAACCAAATTTTTTAACTTATGATACTTCTGTTTGCAGTTTTCTTATTTCTGCTCTCATTTCCTCCTGTATTTTATTGGTTGCCCATACTGCCGTTTTTTTTTCATATCCTCCTATATTTTATTGGATGTTCATTCCACTGTTTCATTGAGATCATTAAACATCTTCACCATCTCATCTCTGAATTCTTTGTCAGAGAGATTATATATATATATATACATATATATATATGTATATATATGTATATATATATATATATATATACACATACATATATGTATGTATAGGTAGTCCTGTTAAGTCTTCAGTGCTCTTGTCCTCATTAAATCCTCATGCTGGGGATTTGCATTTTTTTCCCCATGATGCTTTGGTAGTCTAAAAACAAATTCCCGAATATGTTTCTCTCTGTGGATGGGCAGGAGTCTTTCTTTTGGATATTGCCTGTGCTGCCCTGGAAATTCCTAGGATATTCTAGTATGTTAATAATGAGATGTGTAGTGGTGAAGAAATGCTCTGCTGCAGAGCAAAGCAGAGAGCACTCTTTGCGGCCTGATTTCAGCATTACGCCAATTCTGCTACCTGAGGAGAAGTGTTCCTGCCTGAGTGGAGGTCAGCACCCCACCCAGGTTTTCAAGCCTGATCACGGTCACAGCACTGGAGAGTAAGCCGCAAAAGTCTTCCTCCCTTTATTTTTTCTTAAATTTTTATTAAAATAAAAATACTGTGGCCAGAGTAGAGTTGACTGAGCATTGTTCTGTTTTAGTTTTGTGCCTCTCAAGCAGTGCTCAGGAGGCCCAATAATTATGGGCTAACTGGGCTAGTGGTTCAATGCAAGGGCCTTGTTAGTGTGATTTGGGCCCCGTAGTGCCAGGGATTAAGTGGTCTGGCCTGGTGCTGCTGGGTGCTTCCGTGGCCATACTTCTTGGTGCTCAAGTTTGGACGAGGTTTTTATCTGATGATGTAGGCCCAGGATGGGAGCAGGGCTGGCTGCATGCAAAGCCTGTGCCTTAACTGCTGTGCTTCCCTGGTCCTCAGCATTGGGACCATCATGTTAACTGCTGTGCTCCCTCTGGCCCTTAGCATTGGGATGATCACATTAACCACTGTGCTCGCCCTGGCCCCTCAGCTTTGGAACTATCACATTAACTGCTGTGTACTCCTGGCCCTCAGCATTCGAACAATCACATTAACTGCTGTGCTCAGCCTGGCCCCTCAGCATTGGGACGATCATGCTGAGCATTCTGGTCTGCACAGTTTCAAGATATGTTCCTTCGCTTCTGTTCCAGTAACTGGGAACTTCCCGTTTTCTTGCTGCGTTTGAGATTTTCTCGTTATCAACAGTATATTTTCTTGCATGGGGGTTCCCCACCAGTGCTAAGGCCACACCTGCCATCCTTAGGCTGTGCTGTGCGTGTAAGGATGTGCTTCAGTTCTTCAGTGCCCCTAAACTTCGGAAACAGATGGACTTTATCTTTATTAACAATTGCTCTTTTTCAGCAATTTGATTAAAATTGTCTTACTGTGGTTTATTTATAATTATTTTTCTGTTTGAGGTATCTTGAGATTGTGGATTGTAGCTATATAATTTTCACCAGTTTTTGAAAATATGTGTATTGTTTCTTCAAATTATTTTTTGGCTTCTCTTCTTTGTTCCCCCTAAAACTATAATTATATCTGAGCTAGAAATTTTTATATTGCTCACAGTTCAGCGGTACATTGGGTTTTCATTTTCTACTATCCCCACCACAAGTTTTATTTTGAAATATTTTACTGCTATGCCTTTGAAATCATAATGATATATTTTGCAGTATTTTATTCTCTACAGTCCATTTTTGTTTCAGGTATTATGTTTTCATCTCTCAGAATTTTATCTGGGTCTTAATTAGAACTTTGATTTTTCTACTCATTGCACTCCTGTTTCTTATATGGTACACATTTATATTTTTTATTTATTTTTTTTTTTGCTTTTGGGTCACACCCGCGTGCTCAGGGTTACTCCTGGCTCTACTCAGGAATTACTCCTGGCGGTGCTCGGGGACCATTGGGATGCCGGGGTCGGCCCAGGCCAGCAGCGGCGCGTGCAAGGCACGCCCTCCGCTGGGCTTCGCTCTGGCCCCCATGGTACACATTTATACGAACTCTCTTTACATTTTTGCGTACTAATTCTATCATCTTTGTCATTTCTTTTTTTTCTTAAATCATTGTCTTTTTGTTTTGTTTTGGGGGACACATTCAGCAGTGCTCAGGGCTTACTCCTGGCTCTACACTCAGGAATTACTCCTGGTGGACTCCAGGGGGATCATATGGGATGTCTGGAATCGAAACCAGGTTGGCCACGTGCAAGGCAAATGCCCTTCCCGCTGTACTATTGTTTGAGCTAGGCTGTTGTTGTTGTTGTTGTTGTTGTTGTTGCTGTTGTTGTTGTTGTTCTCTACTTAGGCAGTGCTATCTGAAAGTTTTCCAGGCTTTAATTTTGATAATGGAAACTTACCTTGTTTACTTTCTTCCTTCAGGGATCATTGTTCTAGCCTGCCTTTTGCCCCTGTGTCTCAATACTGTTCTGTAGTTAACCTGACTTGCATTATTTGGGGGCCACACCTAATAGTGCTCAGGGGCTATTACAACTCAGTGCTGTGGAATCGTGGTGACAGCGGGCCGGGTGCGGGGGACTCTGACATTGGGGTCCCCTGTGTGCATGGCTTGAGCTCCAGTTGTTGAGTTTTCTACATAGCCTCGCCTGATTAGCTCCTGAAATAGTAAGGTAAATATAGATATAGGCCTCCTTACTCCTCTGTCACCTAAAGAGCAGAAGTTTCTCATGATTTTAAGCTGACAAATTTGTCTTCTCTGCATCCCCACTGAGTATCACTTAATGGGCCCAAACTGTTATCTCCCACATGCCCCAGCCTTCTCTCTTACAGCCCTGTCTACTGGTGATGTTCTTGCCGGCTGGCCTGGCCTCTTCCCCACCCTAATAATTAATTTAAATACCGTCAGTTTTCTATTTTTACTCAAACCCATGTGTCTTTTTCAACCAGCTAATTTTGACACCTCACCATTTTTCTTCTAAGCTATTTTAGCAGCTTTCTGAGTCCCTTTTTGCTTCAAGCCTAGTCTTACTCCAATCCATTGGCCATACCAAAGTCAGAATCCATTTTTCCAATACAGTATTCATCAAACTGTTTTCCTAGCATAAAGCTCAATTCTTTGTGGCCACGAAAAATGTCCTTTATTGTCTAGCTCCAGTTACATTCTCCAGCTTCCTCTTTCCTTTCCCTCATTCCCTGCACCTGGGCCTCTTTCCCTGTGTTGACTGGTCAGCTTCTCATCACGCCTCAGGATTTGGTCTCACCTCCTCCAGGAAGTCTAATCAGATGCACTCCATCACTCAGTGAAAATGCTGTGATCAATTTCAGCCTTCTGTTGGCCTCTCGAAATCTGCTCTGGGATGTGCGATAAGATGGGCCTCTCATCTATCTTATGGCCCTGTCTTATGGTTTGACTTGTAATTGTAGTGCAGGCAGGCATGAATGGCTCAGTAGAGGGGCACCAGGTGCGTGGGAGCTGGAAATGGAGGTGTGACTGGTGGAAGCAAGCGGACATTGACCAGTGGTCTCCCGGTGACCTTCTGTCCCTAGGGCTGCCTGTCAGGCTCAGTATAGGGGACCCCACTTTCGGCAGGCCCTTTCTCCTGCTTCAGAGTAAGCCTGCTCTGTATGCCTCCAGAGGAGGGCACAGTGGTGGCTGAGCTTAAGGCTCTTGTACTAACCTTCCCTCTCATATTCTGGGGAATTCTTGCTGAAAATAGATTTTTGAATAGCAGGTGATGAAGGGCTTTGCTTCTGGGACATTTCCTCGGGCTCAAGCTGTACTGGAAAAGCTTATTGCTGCCCCTTTACAAGTCATCTAGTTCCTCTTGCTTGGTTTTGAGCACCATGAAGGCAAAGGCCAGGGCTGTATTTTTATTGTTTTGCTCTATCTATGGTACATAGAGCGATCAGTCAATAAGTCATGCTTGAATGGATAAGAAGTTCCAGTCCCTTCCAAGAATTCAAGCATCTGCCAATACATGTGACTCATTGCATAGTTGCAACCATCCCTGACCTGCTGCTATTATCATTCTCACTATATGAACTGTATGAACTATTTCTTTGCAAATGAAGAAATCATGACATGGAGTGATGAATGGATTACCCAAGGTGACATATTCTCATAAGTGGTGAGGCAAGTTCATAAAGATTTGTACACATCACCTCAACTGAATGAATGAATGAATGAATGAATGTTTTTGGTTTAGCCTCTTCAAAAGGGGTCCATTATAAGCAAAGGTGTATTCCTTAAAAAAATCATCAGAATATCAAATCTTCCATAATTTGGACTCTCCGTACTCAATAGAAATTGATTATCAATTAATGTGATATAATTGTTTATATCAAATATAATATGAAATTAAATGCAGTAATACTTAACATATAGTATTTATCACTAGCATCAGCACTGTAACTTACCATATGCCATACTTGGTGTTTAAAATGTACATGATCTGGGCTAGAGAGAAAGCACAGTCGGTAGGACACCTTGCATGTGGCTGACCCTAATTTGATCCCTGGCACCACGTACAGTCCTTTAAGCCTACCAAGAGTGATACTTGAGCACAGAAGCAGTAGTCCGCCCTGAACACCATCGGATATGGTCCTAAAAACAACCACAATGATCACTTGATCACTTGAATCCTGTTATTCATCGATTTGCTCGAGCGGGTGCCAGTAACATTTCCATTGGACCCTATCACGTGCCAATGTAGCCCAATGGCATCTGGTTGATTCAGGAATATGAAGAGCCTCAAATCGTCCTTCAGGGTCTTGACAAGGAAGTCTGACCATCTTGTAGGTGGGCGGCCACGTGGTCTTTTGACATCCCGTGGGATCCAGTCGGTAATGGCTCTAGTCCAGCTGTTGTCTCCAAATCGCATTACATGCCCAGCCCATCTGATTTTCAATGCCTTGGCAAACGTTAGACAGCATCCCTGATTCTGGAATAGCGACGGAGGTCGGAACTCCGGATTCCTTCTCTCACTTGAGTGAGGCGTGATATTCCAAGCATAGCTCTTTCGATTCCTCTCTGGGAGACCCGAATAGCATTCTCATCCTGCTTTCATAGGGCCCAGGTCTCTGAGGCGTATGTTAATGCAGGGAGAACAGTGGAGTCAAAGAGATGTGCCTGGAGCCGGAGGTTCTTTGTCCTTTTTGCTATTTCTTCGATGCCTTTGAAGGCATTCCATGCCGCTCTCTTCCTCCCTGCGCAGCTCAGGTTTTAGGTCGTTCATTATGTTGACTTCTCGACCTAGGTACACATAACTGCTGCATTCAGAGATGTTTATTCCATTGAGAGTGAATGGGGCTTCTGGAACTAGTTCATTTTTCATAAACATGGTTTTCTTTAGATTCAGCTGTAGACTATCTTTCCACATTCTCGGCCGAAGTCAGCCAGCATTTGTGCCTCTTGGCTAATGTTTGGTGTTGTTAGAATGATGTCATCAGCGAAGCGGAGGTGGTGTAGTTGCCGACCATCTATCTTCACTCCCATTCCTTCCCATTCTAACTGTCGCATGATGTTCTCGAGGGTGGCACTGAAGAGTTTTGGTGAAATGGTATCACCCTGTCGAACCCCTCTTTTGACATCAATGATCACTTCCTTGTAGAATGGTGAGATCCTGGTGGTGAATACGTAATACAGCTTACGAAGGATCTTGATGTATTTGGTTTGAACACCCTGTTTGGCTAGGGCTTCGATGACTGCTTCAGTCTCCACAGAATCAAAGGCTTTCTGTAAATCAATGAACGTGAGACTAATAGTAATAATACATTGTATTATTTAATACTCAGAGTTATGTAAAAAATATGTGTTAGGTTCCATGACTGCCTTTGATTTAGTCACAGTGTGGCGATATAAAACCTCTTGCTTGTTCCACATCTCCCCAGAACCTGCTTTTTTGCTCTTTAGGATTCAACCATTCTGGAGAGTGTGGAGTGTCTGATATCATGATTTTACTGGTGAATAGTGTCATCCAGTAATTTCTCTTCACACATGGATTTTTTTTTTCAAGAAGAATTTTATTTTATTTTTTTAGCTTTTTAAAATTTTTTTATTTTTACAATTACAAAGATATACAATTAAAGAGTTCATATTTGGGTTTTGGTCATACAGTGTTCCAGCACCCATCCCGCCACCAGTGCCCATCTCCCACCACCAATGTCCCCGGTTCCCTCCCCCTCCCCCAGCCCTCCTCCATGGCAGGTTCCTTATCTCTTTCCATTTCTCTCTCTTTTCTCTTTTCCTTCCCCTCCAGACTATGGATTACAGAACATACATTAAAGGGTTGTCATGTGTATCTTTTTGCCTCTATTTAATGCTCAGTTCTAGGTTGGCATTAGTACCCTTGACAATTGTTAGCACACTGTTCCATTTTCTGTCTTACCTAGCCTCTGACTCCCACATGTTTGTGATAATTTCCACCTTTGACAAGACCTCCTGATATATGTTTCACTTGACCTTGGATATTGGTATCATAATATGTACATATATATTTATGTTATGCAAATAAATGCAGTCATTCTGTATCTGTCTCTCTCCTTCTGGCTAATTTCGCTCAACATAATCTTCTCCATGTCCATCCATTTATAGGCAAATTTTATAACTTCGTTTTTTCTAACAGCTGCATAGTATTCCATTGTGTAGATGTACCAAAGCTATTTTATCCAGTCATCGATTTTCGGGCACTCTGGTTGCTTCCAGATTCTGGCTATTGTGAATAATGCTGCTATGAACATAAAAGTAGGGATGGTGTTTCCGCTGCGTATTTTTGGTTTCCCAGAGTAGATTCCCAGGAGTGGTATGGCTGGGTCAAATGGGAGTTCAATTAGTCTTTGGAGGAATGTCCATATTGTTTTTCCAGAAAGGCTGTACCAGCCAACATTCCCACCAACAATGGATGAGTATCCCCTTTTCCCCACATCCACGCCAGCACTTGTTGTTCTTGCTCTTTTGAATATGTGCCAGTCTCTGTGGTGTAAAGTGGTATCTCATTGTTGTTTTGATTTGCATCTCTCTGATGATTAGTGATGATGAGCATTTTTTCATATGTTTTTTGGCCATTCGAATTTCTTCCTTGCTGAAGTTTCTGTTCATTTCTTCTCCCCATTTTTTGATGGGGTTGTTTGTTTTCTTCTTGTAAAGTTCTACCAGTGCCTGATATATCCTGGATATTAACCCCTTATCAGATGGGTATTGGGTGAATATTCTTTCCCATTCTGTGGACTGCTTTTTTATCTTAGTCACTGTTTCTTTTGAGGTGCAGAAGCTTTTTAGTTTCATGTAGTCCCATATGTTTATCTTTTCTTCTAGTTGCTTTGTTAGTGATGTTTCACCTTTGAAGATGCCTTTAGCTTCAATGTCGTGGAGGGTTTTTCCTATATTTTCTTCAATGTACTTTATAGATTCAAGTCGGATATTGAGATCTTTAATCCATTTTGATCTGGTTTTTTGTGCATGGTGTTAGACACAGGTCCAAATTCATTTTTTTTACATGTCGCTGCCCAGTTTTCCCAACACCACTTGTGGAAGAGGCTTTCCTTGCTCCATTGCTCCATTTTAGACTCGTTGCACCTTTATCAAGGATTAAATGATCATGTGTTTGAGGTTGGGTGTCAGGATACTCAATTCTATTCCATAGGTCCACAGGTCTGTTTTTATTCCAATACCATGCTGTTTTAATTACTACTGCCTTGCAGTACAGTTTGAAGTTGGGAAAGGTGATGCCTCCCATCTTCTTTTTTCCCGAGGATTGCTTTAGCTATCCTTGGGGGTTTATTGTTCCATACAAATTTCAGGAGTGTTTGGTCAATTTCTTTGAAGAATGTCATGAGTATCCTTATAGGGACTGCATTGAATCTGTACAGAGCTCTAGGGAGTATTACCATTTTGACAATGTTGATTCTCCCCATCCACACATGGATTTTTAACCTTTTGTATGTTCACCCTGTGCCAGGCTCTAGTTCCTTGAAAAGGTAGAAAGAAGAAAAAAAATGCTTCCCACATAACAAAACCACCAAGTGCAGTGTTGTGATAATTTTTTCTAAGCCATGAAACCCATCATTCTCATAAATAAGTCCTGTTTAGCTATAAGATTTAAAAAAAATGTCTTCTGCTTTTTCGCCTATCTTTTAGTGAGAACTTGTATTTTCCTCAGCCACAAACGTTTTCTTGTTTCACCAACAGGAGTTGTGTCTTTGGGGGTAGGGAGGCAGTTTTATACGAATTTCGCATAAATATTCTTCTGGGAAAATCTTCAGCAGAGGTGAGGAAGGTGGATAATTCTCCAAACTAGTTATTATTGTGCTTATACGGAAACTTCAGGGAACACTGTGGCATGACACGGAGTAGTGAATTGCTAATGCTCACGTTGTTTAGCAATATTACTGTCCATACTTATAAAAAAGATTTAAGTCTAGATGCAAGTTCATACAAAATGTTTTGAGTATGATCTCAAAATTAGACTCACATGAGCATTCCAGCTAATAACAGCAACTCTTGACATTGGTATGTCCACATTGGTGTCTTTTTTTGCAAAGTTGTGTGAATAGGTTTTGTCTTTTTTGTAGTGTACACTTTCTTAAATCTTTCAGTGTTATTAGATAAGTATTATTGTTACTGGTTATATAATCATTCCAATTATGTTTGTTTCTTTTATTGCCATTTCCCTGTTTTGGTTATTACAGTAATTTATAAATGCTCAGTGATGAACAGTGATGAACATCACCCAGTTGCTTTCTCAGGACAGCTTCAGAGAAATGGAATTAATGGTTCCAAGAGAATGAATATCTTTAAATATCTCTGATACATTCATATTATTACATTTTATTCTCGAAAGATTGTCAGCACCCTCCCCAGCCAGCTATGAAATGCCTCCCTCATGCACGTTTGCCAACTTTGCACTTGTTTCCAATTCAGTCTCTTGCCACAGAGAAGACTGTTATTTTTAACCTAATAAGATCTCTCTGGCTTCTGGACTTGGAAACATGCTTAGAAAAAGTTCCTCAACTCCCTCTACATGTGACTCGGAACATGTGCTCTGACATTTTCTACTCATGATTTTCCTGTTTTCTTCTCTATTACATACATCTGGCATTGCTTGCGGGCTCTTCCTGGCTTGGTTCTTGGGCGTCACTCCCAGCAATGCTCAGGGGACCATGCATGGCCAGGACCAAACTCTGGACTTCCTCATACCGAGTTTGTCTGCAGCCCTTTGAGCTGTTGACCCAACCCCTCACATTTTCTTTGTTAAATCAAGTCTTTATTCCATCTGTTACTTGTTTTGTGTTTGATAAGTAAGGATATGGCTTCCCACCCCTACTCTGAAATTCCCAATTAGAAGTAACATTTATCTGTGTTTTGCAAGGCCTTCTTTCTCATAAGGCAATTTCTCTGCAAACACAATTCTGTTTTTACACTGCATTCATCTGTTTAGCCTTTGCTAAGTTAACCCCACTGTCAACCTCATGGTACAGATGGGTAGCTATGTGACAAGTACTTCCTTATTTACTGTCTAAAAGATGGCATATAATAAATTTCCTAAAATTTATTTTAAATAAAAGTATATAATAAATTTCCTAAGATGAGATTTATTTATTTTCCTGATGACCATTAGAATAATTTTTTTCAATGGCAAAAATAAAAAATTCTACTGAATTTGTCATTAAGATGGCATCAAATGTTTAAATTCATTGGACGAAAACGACAGTACTGTATGGGAAAGTAACTTTAACTCTTTTTTTTTAATTTTTTATTATACCACAGTGAAACATACAATTACAAAGGTGTTATAATGGTTCTGGTAATACAGTATACAGCCATCCTCTACCAGTGCCCCATTTCCACCACCAATGTACCCCACCCCCCCCACCCCATGCTGCTTAATAGAGGTCCCCAGTTTCTCTCTCTGTTTTTTCTTCTTTTTAATTATGGGGGTATTTGTTTATGCAAAAAAAACGGTAGTTTGTTTTATCTGAATTTTTTGGATGCTTTCATGAGGCATTTCTTATGAAGTTTTCCTAGACATGTTATTTTTTCTGTTCTTTGTGAACCGAGTACCTTGTTCTATATTTTCAACGAGAGGTCTCTGGTGTGCAGTGGGTGTGTTTGAGCTAAGGGGGACAGATGAAATTCTCTGAGGTTGCAGGAATGCTGAGACTGGAAGATTGGGGACCAGATCACAACCTGAGACAGGGCCCACACAGGTGGGACTCAGCCCCAGATGCACCCTGTGTCCCCTGGAATCAGAGAAAAGGAGTTATAACTCATCAATCAGGGAAGCTGAGTGTGGTCACCATGAGAACTTAATGTGGAGTCTAAGATATGGAATTCAGAGAGAACAGGGCAACAGTCAAGATGGGTTGAGGAAATCTAGAGTGGCAAATGTGTGTATGTGTGTGTGTGTGTCTCTCTCTCAGAGAGAGAGAGAGAGACGTGGCAGAAGGAGAGAGACTATAAAATAGGAAAGAGACAGGAGGAAGAGTTGGAAAAGGGAAATTTTCTGAAGAGGTGTGTACTTTACTTTTACCCTCAGGCTTGGATCCCTACTCCAGATTATTCCTACCCATGTGGTAAGAAGGGCAATGTGTCCATCTGGGCCCGGTGTATGCTGCTGCTAGGGTAAGCCTCGTCCTCTGGCTGCACATGTTGGCTCTAGCCCCTGGTGAGGCCTGGAGGAGGCCCAGCTGGTATTAGAGGGATACTGGCCGCTCAGTCCTCAGACAGCTCCAGAAGGCTGGGCCTCACCTTACAGCTGGGCTGGGAGTAGATCAACCAGAAGCCCCCCCACTGTGCTCTCCTTTGCTTCTCTCAGGTCTAGGGCAAGGTCAACGCAAGGGTACCAGTCCTGGCCATGAGGATGAGCGGAGAGTCAGCACAGCAGATGACAGGGTGTGTCTCTCCATTCTCAGCGGATGAGGCAAGGAATGACCCCCAGAATCCTGAAAGTCTCAAGAGCCTGCAGCCAGGAGCCCTGACTTGTCCTCATCAGCGTCCTGCCTCTCTCACCAGGACCCTGCGCCTCTGGCTTTCTGAGTCCTCCCTCCAGGTGAGGCCTGGAGGAGCCCAGCTGGTTTTGGAGGGATACTGTCCTCAGACAGTTCCAGAAGGCTGGGCCTAACCTTACAGCTGGGCTGGTTGTAGCTGAACCAGAAGCTGACCCAGAGCTAAATTCAGCATTCCTGCAGTCTGAGCAGGGCCACTTCTGCTGGGAGCAGGGAAGGGAAGCCCCTAGACACATTTGGGACATCTTCAGTCTTTGTGCCATGCCTTCCCAGTCCTGGAGTATGTGTGATCTGGTGGATTGCATGTGTGGCTAATGGATATGTAAGTGCTGTAGTTGGAGATGCAGACTGTGTGTCTGTGGAGTGTCTGCAGTACTGGCCTGGGTGATGTTGCAAGCTAACCACTGAGGTGTGCGGCTTGGGAAGAGCAGAGCTGTGTGCGCTCCTAGGTGTGCCTGCTGCTATGCTGAGTTGGATGTGGACTAATGCTGAGTGTAAGGTTCTTTCCTGCTCCTGGTGGAAGAATCTGAGGCCCCTCAGGGGAAGCCAGTGCTGTCCAGCATGGGTAGCTGACAGCCTAGACCTCAGTACCTTACCCCCATTGCTGTTGTTGGGAAAAGGACTATGGTGGGGTTGTATTTAGGGTCATCCATGCTGTCTCTAATTTAGCCTGTGGGATCCAGTTGTACAGTAAGGGAATATTCCGTAAACCCACTGAAAAACACAGGTAACGCTCAACAACTAAACTATATGAGAAGTTTAAACTGGAGACATTGTAATAACAAATCTGATAAATATTTAAAACTCAACAATTTTTTTTCTTTTGGGGGTTATATCTGGCAGTGCTCAGGGTTTCCTTGCTCTGTACTCAGGAAGTACTCCTAGTGGAGCTCAAAGGACCATATGGGCTGCTGGGGATGGAGCCTAAGCCCCCTGTGTGCAGAGCGCATGCTCCAGCCCTTTGAGGCATCTCCTTGCTCCTCACTTTTTCATTTCCCCACATCCTCTGTTCCAGCTCTGCTTTGAAATGACTGATGTCAGCCACCAGGGGCAGTTGTCGCTGTCCAGCCCTGACAGTCCCTCACAAGGCAACCCTGGGGAAGTGTTTATTCCATGGAAGTCAGCAAATGTACTCTAAGACCTGATTTATTGTTTTGTTGATTGTCTAGACTCAGAATGTGATGGGTGGTGGTGGGGAGGGGAGTGTCACTAACAAAGATTAAATTTTATTCTGTCTCTAGCTGCTGCATTGTGAATAGCACAAGTTATTGAGAAAATAGTCTTCCAAGATTCAAAAAATGAACCAGTTCAGCTCACTCCAATCACTGGTAAACACGTCAAGTTCTGAAAGGTCTTTATTAATTTCATTTTCATCCCAATTGCCAAATGAAAGGGTCAACCAACATTCAGGTTGGAACCGCCATTTGTCATCGCTGCTGGGAGCTGGCTTCAGATCAGGACAGAGTCAATGAGCCTACTGATTTCTGGGACCACAACTGACTGTGTGGAATTCTTATCTGTCAATTGTATGCCACAAAGCCTTTATGTCACTAACACCTCAAATAATAAGCCTTACATCCATGGAAGCAGCTTTGAAGAGTCGCCTGTCGGCAATCACTGTTGAATACTCAGTAGCTTTTAGCAGTTGCTGTGTTACCCACACCACGAAAGCCTCCTTCTTTGTGGAGCACAGGAGGAGAGGGCGGTTGTAACACAGAGATACCAGGTGCAGCTTGTCAGAGTCTCAGACAAGATGTGTCTTGCCACTAGCAGGGGTATGGCTTTGGGGCTCATTTATTCAACACTCACTCGCTAACTCCCTCTCTACACTGGGAATTAGAGATTTAGAGGAGATGTGGTCAGTGCCGGCCTGGAGCTTAGAACTCTGAGGTCACAGCCTGGTCCTCCCTGGGGAGTGTGGGTCGTAGCAGGGGGCCCCTGGTCCAGCTGGAGGAGCTTGTCCTAGAGGAGCTTGTGCCTCCCAGAACTTTTAGTACCGCAATGGTAAATGTGTGACAAATGCACAGTTGACCAGGCAGGGCCCATAAGCCACGTGGTGTCATCCTGTGTGTGGGAGGGGGCTCACACTTGGATCCACACACAGGAGAGCAAGATCTTAGGAAGGAAGTGTGCAGAGGCAGGGGAGGGACTGTGCTGGGGACCCCCAGGAGACCCGAAGGCAGCTCTGGGTTCTGGCCAGTGGAGTGAGGTATCAGCAGAACATTGTCATTGTAGGGACGAGACTGTGCTCAGGACATTAGTGCTTGCATTGACTTGGAAGAGTACAGTGTGCTCAGCGTGGGTAGAACAGGAGGGAGACTGACAGAAGGCCAGGACTCAGAAGCCCATACCCGGAGGTGTCCAGGGGCCTGAGGGAAGGAAGCTGCACTTGGATCTGCAAGGCTGGGCCAAGTAGAGAGGAGATGGGGCGGCCTCTTGGGTCCTTGGGATGGATGTGTGGATGGTGACGCTGATCACATTGCCACATAGCACCGGAGGCAGAGAGGGTCTAGAGTGGAACAGTTCGAGGTGGCACTGGGGAGTAGGTGGTGCCTCTGGAGAGACCTGGGTACATCTGAAGCTGGGGTTGCCATGAGGAAGTCGTGTGGGTATATCGGAGCATGGCATGGAGACATTGCCTGGGCAGACACAGGTGAGAGTGCTCAGATCAAGGCCTTGTAGGACCAGGAACTTGGATGCTTGTCTTGCCCTCATTTCTGAAAGGGAGGGTGTATGTGGGGGGGAGGGAATGCTGAGGCCCCAGGCCCCTCCATGCAGGAAAGCCAGAGAGTGGGCAGGAGGTTGGAGGAGTTCAGAGCAGCTGGAGGCCCCAGGGCTGGACACTTGGGGCCTCTGTTCTAGCTCCAGTCCCAACTCTGCTACCAACTTGCTGTGTGACCTTTGGCAAATCATGATGCACATGGGGCCTCAGCATCTTTGTCCAGGAGTGCGAAGGTTGCACCTTACTTTCAAAATGATATGTCAGCTGCAGTGTGGCACTCCAGCCCTGCCCACATACCTCCAGCTTTGTCCAGGCCCACTGGCTTTCAGCTGGTGGCCAGCTGGACGCACAGGGTCCGAGGTCTTACCCACACAGACACTGACCAGACTGAACGGTAAGGAGACACCCTGAGAGAAGCAGCAGTCTCCCGCCGATGCCCGGCCCTTATGTGACATGGACTCTGCCTCGCGGGGGGCTTGGTGGCAGGTCCCCAACCTTTGTCATGAGAACACCTGGTAGGGTCCACATGACACTGGCCCTTGGCCACTGTTCCCAGGGGTCAGCTGTGAGGTGGCACTGCAGCCACCCTTCATGCTCTGTGCTCTCTGCAAGTCCTACTGAGCTTCTCTGCCCTGTTCCCTTCAGACCCACAGCAGCTGGGTACCTGTTGCAGAGCTGAATATGGTGTTAGGATGGAGGGAGGGGGTGGGGAGGAGGGCCCCAAGCCGGGAGCCCAACACCCTTCCGGGAGCTCTCGACTCGACCTGCGTGTGCAGCCTGGCACTCCCCATCAACCCACACTGCTCCCATCTGCTGGGGATTCTTGTCGTGAGGGAACTGATGACAGGGGCCCCTTGTGCGGGAGCTCGAGTCTCAGCACATCTGAGCTCCTTCATGGGAGAGGGTCCAGCAGGTAACCACAGAGATACCCGTGCCCCTACACGCAGCCACACTGGGCCCTGATCCCTGGGTGCTGAGAGCGTGCTTCTGACCGGCAGCATGGAGAAGGCTCACAGTGCAGGTGGCCTCTCCCTCTCCCCCACTGAGAAAGCTGCCCCAGATGGGGTGCAGTGACCACTCTCCGTGTTTCCTGACAACAGGCTGGGGGACTCCAGCGCCCATGTGAAGCTGAAGAGTGTCGTGGAGCCGGGGCGGTGTGCACGAAGTCCGCCCAGGCTGCACCCGGGCTTGGGTGTGGCCCTGGGCCTGGGAGGGTCGCTGTTTGAGAGAAGGACGCAGCTTTATAAGATGACTCCGTAAGTATGGGCCAGGTGGGTCGGGATCCCACTGGCGTCTGGGCCTCTGGGGGCTCTGTGGAGAGTCCTCACCAGTACCTGGGTCAGGTGCTCCTGGGAAGGCATGTGTGGAACTGTGGTCTCTGCGCTGTTAACTGCAAGCTGTCACTGACCCCAGCAGAACCTCCCAAACTCAGGCCCAGGACTTCTTAGTCACTTGTGACTTAAGAACGCACCTGTCTGGGGCCAGAGAGATAGTGTCGCGGTAAGGCACTTGCCCTTCACATAGTTGAGCTGGGTTTGCATCCCATATGGTCCCCCAAGTTCTGCCAGGAGTGATCCCTGAGCACAGAGCCAGAAGAAGCCCCAAGCACCGTCAGGCTACCTCCCCCACCCCCTGCCAGTAAAACAAAAATGCCACAGGCTGTCACCTCACTCCCATGGATTCTAGGATAGGACCCAGGAACTTCTATTTTATGTTTTTCTGTTATTTGTGTGTGTGTGTGTGTGTGTGTGTGTGTGTTTTGGGGAAAGGGGTTGTTGTTGCTATTGTTTGTTTTCAGTAAAAGTACCTGCAATAGTCGTGGCTGGTACTAGCTGGGGATAGCTTCTAGCTGTGTTTGGTGCCTTTCTCTGGGATGCAGTGCTCAGAGACCTCTTGGACCTACTCAGAGAGCTGGGGTCAGGGGCAAATGGTGTTGGGGGCCCAGTGGTCACACCTGTGAAGCACATGTACTACCACTTGGACTGTCCTCCAGGTCCAGTGATCTGTTTTCTGAAGTGTGATCTGGAGGGACAGCTGTAACCTGACTTGGCTCTGGGGGCACAGCCCTGGGCTGTTCTCTCGCAGGCTGGGCGACTCTGGGGACACAGTCCTGGGCCCGTCCTCCTGCCGGCTGGGTAGCTCTGGGGACGCAGCCCTGACCCGTCCCTCCTGCCTGCTGGGCAAGCCCAGGCCTTTCCCTGCAGTGCCTCCTTAATACTCAGGCCCTCAGGAATTCCTATGCTGAAAGCCCCAACATGTTCCTGAGGCCCAGGAGAGGAGAGTGTGAGCAGTCGGGCAGTCCAGGTGAGGATGCAGGAGAGGGCAGAAGGCTGAAGTGTGACTGGCAGAATCCCACCTCACGGCAGACCTCAGGCAGGCCTACGCCATCCCTGCCCAGGACCCCCAACTCCATAGAAAAGAGGCTGCAGAATAGAAAGGGGACTGCGGAAGGTGGGCGTGCTCAGGTGCTGGTGGGCTTCTGTCGGTGAAAGGAATGCCATTCTACTTTCTGTTGGTCTTTGCACCACTTGTAGTGACACTTGGGTGTGGGGTCACATCCTTGGAGAGCTGGACGTGGCCCCCTGCCCTGGAAACTGACACCCAGGCTCGTCCTCTCCAACATTTTAGTGTCTTTCTTTTTTTTTTTAATGAAGACTCCACTTAATTTAAACTGAGCTTTAAAGCCCTTCTAATTAACACAGAGGTTAGTGACTTAGCTGAATCCAAACGAAGGTTCCCTGAAGGACCAGGTGACCGGTCCCATGTGAAGGCTGAGCCGGGCTGGGCTCTTTCCCCGTCCACCCTCAAGGAGCGCCCCGCCCCACCCCCTTCCCTCGACCCAGTTAGAGCCACCAGTCCCTGAGTGCTAAACCTCTGGGCTTTCTCCAGTTTCTTGCTATTATAAATATCACTGCTCTGGATAATATGTCTGTACAAATTGCTTTCTCCGTATTTTACTGGGAAGCATTCCCCAAGTGGTATTACTAGGCCAAGGAGCACACGCAGTTCTATGGCTCTTATCACATATTATTTGATGGTCCCGCAGAAATACTGAATCCACTGGCTGTAATACACATCACACAGGGTGTTCTCTGCCCCCAGAGTTAGACTTTGCCCTTTATATTGGCTCGAAGTGGACTCCTTTTGTTTGAATCATTCCCTCTCAGCCCCAGTGACCGGGCAGGGGCCACACAGTGGTCTCAGTGCAAGACCGGAAAGACTGGGCCCGGCTGTTCTAGGCTGGGCCCAGTGTGATCTGGAGGTACAATGTCAGGGACGGGTCAGAGCTGCGTCCCCAGAGCGCCTGCTGGGCATGGCCTGTCCTGCAAGGATGAGGGGGAACAGGGAATCAGCCTTTATGGATATCCTTGGTCCTCAGCAGCCCACTGGGCACCCCTCACCCCAGGGCCACGGTGCCTAGTGGCAGCCCTCTTAGCAGCCCTGACCCTGTGGGAATCTGAGATGAAGGGTTGTGAGCCCTGCCGGGGTGCTGCGTGGCCGCCTTTGTGGGATGTAGTGAGTGCCATGTGCTGTGGGACGCTGTGGTCCTCATTGTCCTGTTCTGCCTGCCCGCCAGGCTTTGTCATGGCCAGAGATCCGGGAGGTCTATGCCCTCTTGTGCTCATTGAGGTCTAAACCTGGAGGGTCTGGGACAAGGAGGGCGTTATTCCATGAGCCACATCAGGGTCCAGTACTGCTGGTAATGTGGGTTAGGTGGCCCATCAGTGGGATGAGGGATGCAGTGAGGTAGCACCTGGTAGGGGACAGTGGGGTGAAGGCTGTAGAGGGGAGCACTCTAAGGCACCCGAGACTCAGCACAGAGAGATCACGTGGGGGAAGTGTCTCGGCAGGTAAGGAGGGGGCATGAGGAGAGCAGCTGAAGTCTCAAAGGATTCAGCAGACTCAGACACAGGACATGGACGTGCAAGGGGATTCCGGGCAGGCTGAAGCTAGAAGGTTCTTTGTGCTACCGAGGAGGTCTGGCGCCTAGGTTCAAGGACCTTTCCACGTTGAAGCACGACATTGGCAGGGAGGGCAGGACCCACACACATGTGCAGTGCAGACAGCAGGGGCCAGCAGGGCTTAGCCTCTGTCTGGGAGCGGCAGGAGCTAGGCAGGGCAGCACCTTCCACCTCTGCTCTAGGACTTGGGTAGGCTCCTGTGTGCCAAGGACAAGCCCAGAGGCTGCACGTTAGGCTGAGTGTGAATTGTGCAGGTGTCTGGGGCAGGGAACTGTCCTCTAGACTTAGAGCAGGAGGCAGTTCCGTGTCTCAGCCCTGGCCCTGCAGGAGGCTGGACTTTAGAGGGGGAGAAACTTTGGCAGAAGCCAGCGGGGACATGGCGCTGCCCCAGGTGAGAGCCGGTGCTGAGAGCAACCTGGAGCAATTCATGGAACTGACCCTCAGAGGCAATGCGACAGAAATGAGAAATGGTTGGCACAGAGGTGTAGGCTTTAGTCCTGAGGCCTGATCTGCTTCTGGCACCCTGAGTTTGACTCTCTGATGCTTTGACCATCTTCTGGGAAGCCGGGTCTTCCCTCACTTAGTGGCAGAAAAGGTTAGAACGGCTCTGTCAGGCATGCCACAGGTGCTGGCTGGTTGCCCTGAGCCTCTTGTCAGACAGAGCAGGGTTGGCTCTATCTGTAGCCCAGGGGCCGCTTCTGTGCTGCGCCTAGAGCAGGGACGCAGGTGGCTGAACTGGAATCGCACCAGCTTCTCACCTCCAGGGCGTGATGCGGCGTGGGCAGCAGCATACACAGTCCCAGCAGGACATCACGTTTCTTAACCTTTCTCCTACTGTGACCTCCCTGTACTTTGTTTCTTTTCTGTGGCTCTGTTTATGCAATTTTTACCTGTGACCACCTTGGGCATCCGGGGCCACATGGGATGTGGGGATACTGCTCTGGTGGGGAAAGGCTGCGTAGAGCAGACGCTCCCAAACTTACTTGACTGTTCTCATTTAAAAACTACTCAGTGCCGCCCCAATCTTTGAGAACAGAAACACTCTCGAAGTTGCACCCAAGACTGCCACCAGCACACCCATCATTCCTGCACCCCTCTCCCTGAGGGGCAGTGTTGCCTACTCTGCGTAACACTGGATAAGAGCCTGGCTAATCCTGAGTCTCAGTTTCCATCTGTGAAGTGGGCGTGGTAATATTGTCAGGGGTTGGGTGAAGCCCAGCATTGGCACCTGGACAGCACCACCCTAACCGCCCAGAGTGGGAGCACTGTGTGGGGAAGGGGTGTCCATGGTGTCCATAGCCTCCTACCCGTAGAGCTGTGCCATGTGGCAGGTTTATGAGTGACCTTGGGACGCTCTGCTCTGACAGCCTGGCCCAGGACTGAGTCCTGGCAATCGCACGTGACTGGTTCAGCCTCATGCTCTAGCTTGGCTGAGGGAGTCCTCTAAGGCCCCTCCAATTCTTGTTGGGAGTGATGGGAGCCTCTGGCAGTCCTCTCCTCTCCTCTCACAGAGGGGTGTGGCAGGGGCCCTTCCTCCCTATAGCCACAGGTGGAGGAAGGGAGTGAGCCCAGGTGGGAGTGGGTTAGAGCCGGTGGCTGAGAGCATCCTGGTGCAATTCATGGAGCTGACACAGGATTGAGTCGCGGCCAGGTGACCTGCCTATACCCTGTGCCCATGCCAGGCTGAGCCATGGCAGTGCAGTGGGGGCTCGGGATGGGCCTGACTCTTCTCTGGGCGCAGGAGAACTGTGCAGAAGAGTACTGACAAATGGAGAAAGTTCTCAGCCTGGGGCTTCTGTGCCACGACCCCAGAGGATCCCACAGTCCCACATTCCCATCCGTCGCTCCAGCATCCCGTCTCTGGAGAAGGCTCTGGAAAGGCTCTGCTGGGGGCCACTGTTCTGGATTCCCACCAAGGGCCACAGCTGGTGTTTGGGCCCCAGAGACAAGGTAGCAAAAGCACTTGAAAGGGATGTCCAGCCACCTGCTTTGGCTTGCTGCCCTGCCTGGTGGACTCTTTGTGGCTTCCTGGTCTGCTTTGGATCTGCCTCCACCTGGCTCCTGAGGGCAGCAGTGGCCACGTCCTCCCCCAGACATGCTGCACAAGCAGCTGAGCCCACAGCATCGGCCTGCTCCCTTATTACTGGCGGAGCCCCTCAGGGCAGCCGCCCCTCCCCTTCTTGATCTGCTCCCCATTCTTGCAGCGGTGACCTCCCAAGACTCTGTCAGTGGCTTCCCCCGTAAATTCTGCTGCTCACTGAATCCTGTTTCTCCAGCTCGTCCTTCCGGATCCCTCTCTCAGAACTCAGTACTGTTTGCTCAGTGAATGGGGTGATGGGCAAGCTGAGCTCCTGGCTCCAGTTTCCATCCCTGCTGACCAGTGTTGGGGGCAGCGCCCCTGAAGCTGAGAGCTCAGCCTGCACGTGCACTGCCTCCTGGAGTCCTGCGAACCCTCCCAGCCTGCTCTCCCAGATCTGGAACATGGAATAATCTCAAATCCCTGGAGGGCTGCCACAAAGATGAACAGAGTCTCCTCCCTGCAGAGTGTGCCCGCGACAGGAGTTTCAGAGTCAGCTCCCATTATTACTGTGTGTCTCTAAAGTCCTTGACTGCTCTCTAATTCACCTAGTGGACAGATACTGATCCCCAGCAGCTGTCCAGATCCTCACTAACTGGGAACCCCCCACCATCCAGGGAATCTCTGTTCTTCCTGTTTGCACATATACATAGACACACAGTAACATTCACACGCATACACATGCACACACAGACATTCACATGTAGATATATGTGTACACACTCTCATACACTCACAGACTCAGATATACATGCTCATACACAGAAGTACACACATAAACAACTCACAGCATACACACCGACAGACAGATACACAGAGAAACATACAAACACACATACACATGTATGCACACACACAAACACCTCTGCTCTCAGTCTTGCTACCCCTCAGTCTCCACCTTTCCTGATTCCATCTGTCACCTCTCTCCCTTCAGCCTCACAATTCTCTGGGCCTCAGGTCTCCCCAGATTCCCTTGCCTCAGGGGCTCCCTGGATTCTCTCTCTTTTTCTCAACCCCTCTCTGTGAGCAACACGGCTGCTTTTCCATCTCTGGAACACAGAATCCCACTAACACACAGAACCCACATTTCCAAACTTGGACTCACAACTTCCACCCCCCTTGGAACCCTCTCCTCACATGAATCCCTGAGGTGACCTGGCAATTTCCAGCCCCACCTCAGGCTTGCTGCTGTCCCCTCCCCAGCCCCACCTTTGCCTTTCCCAGAGCTCTTGCTCAGGGCCTAATCTAAAGACTTTCACTTACTTATCACTTAAGCACTTCACATTGGAAGAACTAGTTCCCAGTTTACAAATGAGAAAACTAAAATCAGAGTGTTCCAACTAGGCCTGGGAAATGTCTAGCCCACAAAATCCTGAGTTTGACCCTGGAACAAACAACAGACAGGCAGACATGTGGGCTGTTCATGGGCAGGCTGCCCTGTCACACCATTGGTAAATCATGTCAGAGCTTGGAGTTGCAGCTGTGGCCAACTGGCCAACAGCTACTGCGGACTCAGTAGCTTCCCCAGAGGCTGTGCCTGTCCTCTCATCGTGCCCCTTCTAGAGTTGGTCATGCACAAGGCTGCTGAAGAGCCTGCTGGCCTCTTGTTGACCACTTGGTCACACTGTTTAAGGGCTGTGGTTCCCCCTCTCACACGGACCAAGTCTCTGAGAGTTCCTGCTATTGAGAGTCAAGATCAAGGCTGGAGAGCTAGTGAGGGACTGACTGAGTTGTTTGTCTGGCATTTGTTTGGCCTTGATAAGCTTCTTTGGGGTCTCCTCTGGGTTAGTGACCCCTGAGGACAATCGGAGTAGCCTTGAGAATAAATGGGTGGCCCCCTTCACACACACACACAATTTTAAGATCAAACCATTTGACTGTGGCATGAATCCCTCCCCATGTTGTTCCCTCTCCGACCCATACATATATTCATCTTTTCTCCTGCCGCAAGTGCCCCAGCAGTGAGCTGAAGAGCCTCTACCAGGCGCATGCCCTTTCTCTGGGCCCCACACTTTCTGCCTCTATCTGTCTGGGCTGAGTCACTCCTGTGCTTGTGGGGGTCTGTCTTCCCCACGGCCTTGACCTGCATTTGTGGTGTCTGCCTTCCCTCACTGCCTGGAGCCCACAGACTGGCATCACATCAGACCCATCTTTGGGTCCCTAATGACCAGTAACGTGGTGTTTAGATGAGTCTCGCACCTGAGGAAGCAGAGACTCTTCCCAGGTACACTGGCGAGTTTAGAGCAGAGAGATCCATATGTCTCTGTCTGCCCACCTCATCCTGCCGTGGAACCCAGACCTGGGAGAGTGAGTCCCAGCATGGCAGCCCCAGGCAGCAGGACTGGAAGGACAGGAGAGATCCTCTGCACTAATCCTTGGCTCTGAAGTGCCGGATGGAGGATCAGGTGGGAAAAACCTAACCAAGATCACTGCAGGGATAGGTGGTGACGCGAATGCAGACCCAGGGCAGCAGGCAGGCTCACAGTGCGTTGTGGAACTGTGCCAGCTCTGCCTCACGCGGCCTCTGCATAAACTCTGCCACAAGCACGAACAGTGACTGCAACTGAAAATCAGTTCAGAACATTTCCTTTCCTTCTCCAGACAAGCGCCAGCTCTTTACAACAGACAAACACATACACCTCTGTCGTCAGAGTACTGCACTCTTGTTTTCTTAGTTCTCCTTATCTTTTTGTTGTCGGTGTTGGTAGTGTTTCACTGAAGTTTTATAGAAATGCGGGTCTGTTGCTTGGGGCTTCTCTTTCTTCCATTGGTGCTTACGCACCACTGTGTCGGTCACCCACTGTCTCAGCTGTCATTGCTTTGTAGTATGCTCTAATGTCTTGCATGGTTGGCGCCTCACATTCACTGTCAGGATCACCAGTCACGGCTAGTGCACCGGCTCTTTCCTTTCTCATCTTTTACCGGGGCAGGCTAGAGTCTTACTTCTTGAACTGCGGGTCACAATCCTACATGAGGTAGCATAACTAAATGGGGGAGTTGTAAAAATAAAATCTCTAACATTTGTTTCCAAATAAATTTCTTTATAATTTATTATCAGTAAAGTTTTACTTGTATACCTGTTTTATGATTTATATATCTACATACAAGGAGTCTTGTAAAAAATTTAGCATGAAAGGGTTTGTAAGTGGAAAAAGCTTAGGAAACCCTGACCTAAAGGGAGCCAGGGAAAGGCATTCAATCTGGGCTCAGTCCCAGTATCACAGGTTCCCCCAGACCAGCATCACTAGGTACAGCCCTAGGGGGGACCCGCCATTGCTATGTGTGTCTCTGGAGGTGTCCTGAGTTCTACTAGGAGGGCAGGGCCTGAGGATGCACTAAACCACACACAGGCCTGATTGCCCAGAAGGGGCCCCCAGACCCTCTAAGCACTGCTTGGTTTCTGTTCCCACCTCCCAACACTCAACCAAAGAGATCCTCGTGTAGAGGAAGTAAGGAGGCATTAGGGGCTGTAGTCCATCCCAGCTCAGTGAGGCCATTTGAGTTGAACGCTTTCTGCTCATAGTTCTGAAAATGGAAAAAAGAACCACTGATAGAGCAAAACAGCCAAAAAGGAAGTGGCATCAGCACCCTGGCCAGCCCTGCCCTGAAGGGAAGTGATGTCAGCACCTGGCCAGCCCTTGCCCTCCCAGCAGGAAGCCCTTTCAGGCACGCTCCCACACCTCGGATGGATGGAGTTGATGCTGGTGACTAGTCATCACTGGAGTTCCCCTGAGACTGAAGCCCCTCAGCAGCTTCCTGGACAAGGAGAGAATGTGGGGAGCAGACAGAACAACACCTCTGGACCCTGACTGCTTCCTGCAGAGTGTGTCCATCTTGGGTCCTTTCACTCTGGTGAGAGGGTCAGCTCTTCACTGTCCCATCTGCCAAAGCCACTACTACAGAAATATTTTACTTAGTCCTTTGACTTCTAAAACAACTCATGTGTGAGACATGGACAGTTTATATAAACACTGAACTATGTTATATGACAAAACGTATGAATGCAGTTGATCAAAATAAGCCAGAAAGTCAATGTGGTGACTTTGTTTCTTATAGTAGAACCACGCTCACAGGCCCTTGTGGAGTTTTGCCCTCCTTTCCTTAGGCCCAAAAGTTTAGGGCATCACCAAAGGGAACCTTATGAACTCCCTGTACAGAACTGCGAGATACTCAATGGCTGGAGAGCATGCTCTGCATGTTGAAGCTTGGGTTCTATTCCCAGTACTTAATGGTTCCTGAGCACTGCCAGCAGGAATCCTAAACATAGAGCCTGAAGAAATCCCTGAGTACCCGTAAACCCCCCAAAAACAACCAGAAAGAGGAAAAGAAAAGAAACCTTTGGGGCCAGAAAGATAGTGCAATGGTAAGGACTCTTGCCTTGCACCCACCCCTGTACTGCATATGGTTTCTAGAGTACTGCTGGGAGTGATCCCTGAGCACAGCCAACTATGACCCTGTGCCAGCCCACAAAAATATCCCTGTACATTATCAAATGTTTGTATACCGTTGGGATTTTGCTTTGAGCTAAATGAAATGCAACAAGAATTACTATCTTTAAAATAGTCTTTTAAACATGTAGGATAAGGAATAGAGTAGGAGTTCCTGTTTGATCCAAGTTCTTTTTATAATTTTCAATTATATTTAAAATTTTCCTCCATATGAATCACAGATAAGTCCCATTATTCTTATTTTAAAGCAATTCATACATAATTATGCATTATAAGTGTTACCTTTCATTTACTCTGTAGATTATTATTGTATAAGTATGTTATAGACTCCTTTTGTCTGGAAATTTTGTTGAACTCTTTGATTATAGAGATTTTCTCAATGATCCTTCTAACTTTCCTCAGCTCCACATACAGTATATCATTTGTAATGATAAAGATTAATGTATTCAAGTGCAGCTTTAAAAATGATTTCATTTAGGGGCCAGAATGATAGAACAGCATATACCAGGATCCTTGCCTTGATGCAGGTAACTCGGATTCAGTCCTCAGCCGCACAAACGCTCCCCTGAGTGATCCCTGAGTGATCACAGCACCAGGAGGAAGTCAGAAACATCACCTGGTGTGACCCAAAATTAAAAAAAAAAGAATATCATATAAATTATTATTTTATCTTTGGGCTCATATTGTTTATCAGTATCGTGCTCAGGAACTTCCATTCATTTTTGTGGACATAATTTTAGATTTTAATTTAAAAAATCATTGTAGTTGAGGCATCATTGATCACAGTAGGTTAAATTTCATGGTTTGTCGGTACATCATTCTTGCACCTTAGCAACCACCAAAGTACCCAGACCTCCCACCTCTGTCCTTATGTCTTCTTCACCTCTTATCTTCTTCCTTCCCTCTTCCCCCACTGCTTGGTGATTTCAATTTTGTAATCAAAGGCCAAGGCTTTGTTTTCATCTGGTACTGTCTAGCCCCTTGTTTTGTTTCTTAATAAAGCATAGATGAGTGAGATTATGACGTATTTGTCCTCCCTCTGACTTTTTTTTTTTTTTTGAGTTACACCCAGTGATGCTCAGGAATTACTCCTGGCAGGGCTCATTTGTTACGCTGGGGATCACATGTGGGTCAGCCCTGTGCAAGGCAAATGCCCTCCCTGCTGTGGATGGCTCCAGCTCCTTCTCTCTGACTTTTTTTTGCCTGATAGTGCCCTCCAGTTCCACCCATGTTGCAGTGAACTGCAAGACCATCTTTTCGTAGCTGACGGTGTTTCTTGTGTCCATGTACTGTGTCTCTTCATTCACTCCTCTCTCATGGACATCTGGGTTGTTTTCATAGGCTGTTATATTTATTACAATAAACTTAGGTATTAATTAAAAAATGCTCCAGGTAGTTGGTCCTGGTTCATCCCCCAGATCCTCTAAGTCACAGCCCTTTTTACAATTCTTTTAATTGAATCACTGTGAATCACAAAGGTACTTATGACTGAGTTTTAGGTGTATGTTGTTCCTACACCCACCCCTTCACTAGTGCCCACTACCCCCTACCAATGTCCCCAGTTTCCCAACCCCACTCCCCAGCCTGCCTCTGGTCAGGCACTTTTCCTCTCCACCATTGTCCTGGAGCTCCCTTCCCTAACATATTCCACAACTCCACCCTATACCCAGCTTCCTACAAAAGCAGCTCTCCTGCTCCTGGTTTATGTTCCATTGGGCATCTCTACCTCTCTGTGAAGTTCCTCAGACCCCACATCTGACGGAGGTCACGCTGAGGCTGTTCCTCTCCTTAGACCCCACATCTGAGAGAGGTCACACTGAGTCCTCTCCCTGGGACTGATTTCACTCAACACTGGGCTTCTCAGATCCATCCATATTGCAGCAAATTGCATGCCTTTATCTTTTTCTTATGGCTGAGTAGTATTCCTTGTGGATATGTACCACCATTTCTTTATCCAGTCATCTATTCCCGGGCAATTGGGTTCTTTTCATATTTTGGCCATTAGATTCTGGGACTGGCGGAGCTGGTGTGGGAGGCAGACAGTTTCTAGACCTCAGAGCTCACATCTACAGAGGAGCAGGAGGCTTGTGCCTGGTATGTCTGAAGGCAGGCCTAGACCTGACCAGTTGGTAGACACTGAGAAGTTTTGGTGTGTGAACCAGGGAAATCAGTGGAAGACTTTAACAGCAGGTGCCATGGTAGATTTGCATTATGAAAAGATCATTCTCGCTGCCATGTGAGAACAGACTGCAGGGGGCAGAGAAAAGGGGGTGCAGATCATTATGTAACAGCAGAGACAGCTCGATCAGACAGTTCCTCCTCACTGTGTGCCAGGCACTTCTGAAGTGGTTTAATATATTAACTCTCAAATTCCTGGGCTTACAGGGGGAGTGCATGGCAGGCCCTGGTGTGCAACCAGCAGGCCACCCATATTGTGAAGCACCATGGGTTATTCCAGGCCACCTGGGAAATTGGTGGTGGCACTGATGATGGTGACCTATGGAAAGATACTTAGGGTTTACAGCAGTGGTCCTGCAGTGGGTTGGATCCTGGGGAAGAGAGATGCAGGTCACAGGTCTCCCACATTTGTGTGGCGATTGGGAGTTTCTGTGAGAGTTTTTGCTTTTCCCATGGGCTGTTCTCATGTGCTTTTCAGCTCTGCTCATATTCAGGGGGAATAGAAGGGACAACCTCATCGCCAGGGGGTGTGCTGTACTCTCTTCTGCTCTCTCTGTCTGGGGGATCTGGGGGGCATTTGTTTAGGGGGTATAGAGGGCAAGCCCAGACCAGAATGTTCTCCACTGCTCTCTAGGGCAGATGGGCAGAAGTGCAACATGTAGGTCCTTAAGATGCAAGTTATCAGATAGGGTCTTAGATAATGAAACTGTTGATAATGGGGAGCTTAGACATCTATTACCCCTTCCTCTATGGATTGATACACTGAGGCCAAGAGCTTAGACCTCAGTTTCCCCCTTCCTCTATGGATCGATACATGGATGCCAAGAAAACTGGCAAGAGCTATAGGGAGGCCGAGCATAGTCAGACCTAGAGCTCAGATGTTCCAGATGCTGGTGGGTCAAGTAGGAGGTCCTGGACCCAGTGGGGACACCAAAGGAGGAGGCTACAATGTCAGAGTCAAAGGGTGGGATGGGATGATTTAAGAAAATGTTGTCAGGGCTAGAAAGATAGTACGGGGGTTAAAGTGCTTGCCTTGCATGTGGCCAATCTTGGTTCAAACCTGAGAAATGGACTCCCAGCATTGCCAAGAATGACCCCTGAGCAAAGGGCCAGATAAGCCCTGAGAACCACCAAGTGTGGCCCCAACCCACACTCCCCCAAAAAATTTAATGAGTGAATGCAAGTTATTATTTGGGGCCAGTCAGATAGTATAGAAATTAAGGTTTGACCGTAGTTCAAATTCCCAGCACATGGCATTCAGGGATCACTCCTGAGCTCAGCTGTGGAGGAAGGAAGGGAAGGAGCAAAGCAGGGAGAGAGGGAGGGAAACACGTTTTGGGTTGGAGGAAAGGATACCAGTAGCTCATGAGAAACAGGCTAAGGTTTGGTTACGGGCATCTGGGGCCCACTCTAGGGACTTGGGGGATTTGGAAGAGGGTGGCCAGGAGGCTAGGGCAGAGCCAGGAGTGACCGTATGAGAAGAACACACAGTGCTCTGAGGCTGGAGCCCATCTGGCCCCTGGGATAGAGTGCAAATCCATTCTGAGGGGCTGGCCTGCTCGCCTGCCTCCTTAAGAAGGCCGGCTGAGAAATCCTGATGAGTCTGAGGGCGAGGACAGAGCCATCTGGCCAGACAAGTACAGCTCAGATTTCTGGGTCCTCATACTGAGTGGAACCCCCGTCTCTGCACCCACTCTGGACCCCTGAAACTGGCGGGAGGCGTGGGATAGGCTCTGGAGCAGTGGGCACCATGGTGCTGGCAAGGGGCTGAAGCGGAAGGGAGAGCCCAGAAATCAGGTCAGCGGTGCAGAGAGAGCATCCAAGCAAAAGGAGGTAAAGCTGGGGGAGAGACTCCCATTTCCAGGAGACTCCAGCCCGGGACCCACCTGAGAAAGTGCAGAAAGGGTTGAACAGTCCTGGAGTGCTGCTGGGAACCCAGCAGGAAGCAGCACTTGGACCCCAATACACAGACTCATATACACAGACCCCACCTGCTCTCACACACACAGACCCCACCTGCTCTCTCTCACACAGAGACCCCACCTGCTCTCACACACACAGACCCCACCTGCTCTCACACACACACAGACCCCACCTGCTCTCTCACACACAGACCCCACCTGCTCTCACACACAGACCCACCTGCTCTCACACACACACAGACCCCACCTGCTCTCACACACAGACCCCACCTGCTCTCACACACACAGACCCCACCTGCTCTCTCACACAGACCCCACCTGCTCTCACACACAGACCCCACCTGCTCTCACACACACAGACCCCACCTGCTCTCACACACAGACCCAAATGGTCTCACACACAGACCCCACCTGCTCTCACACACAGACCCCACCTGCTCTCACACACAGACCCCACCTGCTCTCACACACACAGACCCCACCTGCTCTCTCACACACAGACCCAAATGGTCTCACACACAGACCCCACGTGCTCTCACACACACAGACCCCACCTGCTCTCTCACACACAGACCCCACCTGCTCTCTCACACACAGACCCCACCTGCTCTCTCACACACAGACCCCATCTGTTCTCTCACACACACAGACCCCACCTGCTCTCACACACAGACCCTACCGCAGGCTCAGGCCGGGTAACTCCCTGCTCAGGGACCACCCACAGCTCATGCCTCCCTCTGCCTAATAGCTCCTGAAGCAGCTGTGAACAATCAGTGAGATCCACACGTAACCCGCCAAGGTGGGCACTCTAATGACTAAATGTTACACCTCCCTGGGGCTGAGAATGTCGACACAGCGGCCTTAGGCCTGCCCTGTGCAGGAGCGTCCCGGTGACTGGCACCACCTTCAGTTTAGCAGAAGAGGAAAGTGAGGCGAGCCCAGCAGTTGGGTTTATTTGGCGGCCAGTGAGGTCGTGCAGAGACCCAAGCTCAGCGCTCCTGAGGATGCTGTTTCCACAGCTGTGCTTATTTCCTGGTAAAAGACCAGCCTCACATGCCTGTTTCGGGTTGCTTAAACTATAATCATCTTTTTTTTGGTCTCCTACTTGCCCTGCCATAAAAAGTCAAAATATACAGACATTTAATACTTTGAGATCCTTCCTTGGATTCCCTTTGGGTCAGAGTCACACAGCGCATTGGCCATGGCCATTCCAGTGGGCCCCGGGGCCGCTGTTCCTTTGCTTGTATCCCCATTTCAGAGTTGGGGAAACTCAGCCTAGGAAGCAAAATGACTCCGGCTCCTTAGTCCCACCCTTCAGCACTGTCTCTGTGGAAACTTGATGATACTCTAATATTTCTTCTGTTTATTGGCTGAAGGGAAGAACCATGGACCACAAGAATCGTCTGAATTTGGGATGATTAACCTTACAGAGAGCTTAAAGTCGTGTTTTAGGACCGCTTCCTCTTCCTGGAGAGAGCGCCTAGTGAATCCAGAATAGGGTTGTTTTAAATAACCATGATTTTTCTTGGGAGTGGAGGCAGATCAAAAACTACACACTCATAGGTTTTTCAAAAAGGTTACAAAATAAAATGTTCTTTGCCCGAGGATATAAAGGTAATGGCTCTCTGTTTGACAAAGGAGAGGGCTCTGCTAGATAAATCTGGCATTATGAATGTCTGAGAGTGCTCACCCTCTCTTCCTGATCAGCTTAATTCCTTCTTGCTTGTCTGCAAATCCAATAAGGCTGGTGAAACAGCCCCACTCTTCGGGATGAGTACAGGGGCCTGACTCTCCTCAGGGGCCTTTGCCTATTTATAACACGGGCCCTGTTATTTATAACACAGATCTGCTGCACTCCACAGGCCCCAGGGCAGAGGGGACAGAGCACAGCCAGAGCAGACACTGTGTCCCCTGACAGGAACACTTAAGATCTCCCCCTGCTCTCCCCCGCCCCCCAATAAATGAGTAGTAGCCCTGCAATCCTTCGATGGAGCTGAGGAGCTGCAGTGATGAGCAAGCGGCAGTGCACACAGTGTCCCCTGCATGTTGGGAACGGGAGCATTCAAGGAGGCCATCTGCATGTCCTCTCGGGAATATATATATGCACAGGTGACAAAGGATGTCTTGACTGCTGGGCTTTCAGAACAGCATGTGTTTGCCAGACATGCACATGTGGTCACTGCATTGGTTTCTGTCTGTCCCCACTCGAGGGTAAAGATTTTTGGTCTGTGCTGTCTGGGAGTTCCTAGTATGTTTGGGGAGCCCAGAGCTGGATTTAGAGGAAGCACAGTTACCTGGAAGGAACATTCACCCCAAGAGGGGTGGTGCCCAGGATGGCCTGGCTGGCCCTCGACAGGCTCCCTCTCTCTGGCCCCAGGCAGCTTTGTTATGAGACCATTCCACCAGCCATATGTGTGCTGGCTGCCAGGCTTCTTTATAGACCACTGCGCTTTCCTACAGTATTGTAACCCATCTCATAAAACTCTCCCTCTGTCATTGAAAAGCCTCTGTAAAAGCTGCTTACTGATCCAGCCTGTGAAGGTAGAATCATTTACTTGACCAAGTCCCAGAAGAGTCATCAGAGAGCCCCACTTTTGCTGTTTCCCCAGAAAATGAAAGAAAGCAGATGCTTGCTCTGTCCCGAGACTGATTCCCATGCATCTTGCCTTGACTAGACTTCTAGAGCAAACAGCTAAGGCCCTCCTTAATGGGTTTTCTCTAAAGTATAGCAGTTAAGCCTGTGGTTCCACAGCTCTCTGCGGCCTCAGTTTGGATGTCAACTCTTGCGTGCATCCATGTGGCTTTGAACAGGCTCTGCAGCTCAGGTTTCTACATCTGTGAAGTAGGCATTAATGGTAACACCTACCTCCTAGTGTTGCTGTATACGAGAAAAGCCCTGGGTAATTCCTAGGTTGATAGGCATGACTCATGAGATGTAATCATAAAGCCAATTTTGTTTCTGTCTCCCATGGTCTCTTTCAGTCTATTCAACATATTCTATGAGGCTGCTTTTGCCCCTAGACCTAGATAAAATTGAGGGTAGGTCCCATGAATGTTCTGGGCGATGAACCAAAGGTCATTGTGTCAACAATATATCATTCCTAGTGTAATAAAAGATTTTTAGGACCAGGCTCAGGGACAAGAGGCACATGCACTACGCCTGACCCAGGTTCAATCCCCAGCACCAGCTGGGCCCCAGAGCATCAGCAGATACAGCCTGGAGGCCACAAATGGACCCCCCCCCCCCCCCACACACACATCATGGGTCAGGTTATCTTTAGAACCACTGAGCACCAGTTGGTAGCCCTCAATGAGCTCAAATGTTTTTAAACTACAGTGTGACACCACCTGCCTGGAGAGTCCACACAAAGAGAATTGGGATAATTTCTGGGATGAGGTGGAGAGAGAAGAGGAGAAGAGCAACAGGGATGTTGGCAAGTGGGGGGTTGGTTCTGGGACCTAACCTCTCAGGAGCCTCCTTCATGGGTGCTGGGGCAGTCTCCAGACAGGACTGGTGTCTTGCCACCTGCAGCACCCTGCATGAGTGAAGTTTTCTCCTCACAAAGAATGTGGTTTCCCTGGAGAAACCATGGAGAACCATGGTCCACGCCCCTCCCTTCCAGAGGTATCCTCTTGGCTGGGAGCTAAGATAATCCCATCTGCCCTCATGGCAGAACCCATCTCGGTCCACAGAAAACACTCATGTATGTTTAACCCCTGCAAACCTGGGCCCCAGGTGGACTCTCAAGCAGTAGCTCTCTGCCAGGTGAGAAATGTCAGCCTTGGTAGCCTCTACACCACTGTGGCCATATACCACAGTGTCACGGAGCCACTGGGGTCCCCAACGATATCAGGAACAAGTTCCCTTCTACCTCTGAATACAGTGGGGAGTGGATGAAAACTCAGGAGTCCAGCACAGTAATTTTATTTTATTATTTTTTTTGGTATTAACCCTTTCGACATTTATTCACACATGTTCCCTTCTCTGTCTTACCTAACCTCTGACTCTCACATGTTTGTGGTAATTTCCAATTTTGGTAAGACCTCCTGATCCACGTTTCACCTGGCATTGGATTTTGGTGTGATAATATGTATATATATATATATATATATATATATATGTCATGCAAATAAATGCAGGCATTCTATATCTCTCTCTTTCCTTCTGACTAATTTCACTCAACATAATCCTTTCCATGTCCATCCATTTATAGGCAAATTTCATAACTTCATTTTTCCTAACAGCTGCATAGTATTCCATTGTGTAGATGTACCACAGTTTCTTTATCCAGTCACCAGTTCTCGGGCATACTGGTTGTTTCCAGGTTCTGGCTATTGTGAATAGTGCTGCTATGAAAATAAAAGTGCGGATTGTGTTTCCACTGTTGGTTTTTTTTTTTTTTTTTTGGGTCACCCGGTGCTCAGGGGTTCTCCTGGCTCGCATCAGGATTATTCCTGGCGGTGCTCGGGGGGCTATTGGATGCCGGGACCCAGGCCAGCGCCAGCGCAGACAACGCCTACCCTGGGCTTCTCCCGGGCCCCCACTGTGTGTGTTTTGGCTTCCCAGGGTATATTCCCAGGAGTGGTATGGCTGGGTCAAAAGGGAGCTCAATTTCTAGTCTTTGGAGGAATGTCCATATTGCTTTCCAGAAAGGTTGTACAAGTCGACATTCCCACCAACAATGTATGAGAGTCCCCTTTTCCCGCATCCACGCCAGCACTTGTTGCTTTTACCCTTTTGGATATGGGCCAGTCTCTGTGGTGTGAGGTGATATCTCATTGTTGTTTTGATTTGCATCTCTCTGATGATTAGTGATGATGAGAATTTTTTCATATGCCTTTTGGCCATTCGAATTTCTTCCTTGTCAAAGTTTCTGTTCATCTCTTCTCCCCATTTTTTAATGGGGTTGGCTGTTTTCTTCTTATATAGCTGTACCAGCAGCACAGTTTTAAAAGGTTTTACTCTCACAGGTTCTGGTATAAAATCCAGTAATAGGAAAATCCTAGACTTTAGATTCCTAGCTGGGCCCCCACCCACATGTGGGTTTAGACCTAGGCCAAGATGGCCGCTACCACGTGCTAAGGTTCAACAAGGAAGAAAATGGAGAGGAGAGGAGAGGCAGAGAGCAAAGAGGAGCCAAAATGGCCAAAAAGGCCCTTTTTTCTTTCTACTAGTTTAATTTATAGATAGAAGCCCACCAAAGACTTCCAGCCCAGCCCATCATGGGCTGGGCTATCTAGAGAGGAAGCCAGGTAAATGACCATATTAAATGCAGATCTTGGGGAGTGGGGAGGGAATCGGGGACATTGGTGGTGGGAAATGGGTACTGGTGGAGGGATGGGTTCTGGAACACTGTATGGCGAAACCCAAACATGAACATTTTTGTAATTGCTAAAAAAAAATAAGTAAATAAAAATAAAAAATAAGTAAATAAAAAAAAATAAATATAAAAAATAAAATGTAGATCTTCAGGTGGGCCCTTTGTCTCAAGCTTCACAAATGCCAGAGCTGACTCCTTAAGATACAATCTCCCTAGCAGAGTGGGGAGGGACTACATATCTGAACCAGAAATCAGTTCAGAATGTAATTTGTAGAGAATGGTATTATATGAATATGTCAGACCATCAACCATCCAGGGCCCACGAGGCAGAGCCCCATGGATGATTGATGTGATTGATGGTCTGACATAGAAAAAGACTGGGCCCCCTGGGTTGAACCCAGAGCCACAGCAGAGTTTGGCAAGCTACCCATGGTATATTCAATATGCCAAAAACAGTAACAATAATGAACCTCATTCCCAACGAATGGAGATGTTACTGGCACCCACTTGAGCTAATTGATGAACAACAGGAAGACAAGACACAAGTGACAAGTGACCATGAATATATAACCAGCTATATATATTCCAGACTCTAAATCCCACTAAGGTCCAAAATCCATCAGAATAATTCACTTCAACATAACCTGTAGAATCAGGTGGATTCTAAACCCACACGTGGGTGGGGCCCAGCCCAGAGGTGCACTGGCATGTCTCTTTGAGCTAGGAGAATTGATTACATTATGGTTGATCCAACGTGGCCAAGTACTCTTGGAATATCTACATGTATGTCCCTCACAAGGACCTGTGGGGATAGGAAGAGTATTGAACTGGGGCAAGCAAGATTAATAATATTCATAATAAGAATATTTATGTCATCACTTGTATCACTTGTCTTTGTGTTTTTCATCAATTTGCTCAAGTGGGCACTAGTAACATCTCCATACGTCCTGTCACATGCTAATGTAGTCCAAGGGCATCTGAAATCGCTCCAGGAACATGAAGAGTCTCAAACCATTCCTTCAGGTCATGGGAGTGAGGTCTATAATTGATACTGGTTTTTTGGCATATCAAATATGATATTGGTAGCGCTTGCAAGGCTCTGCCGTGTGGGTGGGATACTAGTAGGCTCTTATGTCGTGCATTTATTGATGGGGAAAGATGGAGCTTTTCTGCTGGGTGGAGCTCTGACTAGCTGTGGAGTCCCAATGTTGAAAATGGCGGCCCTCATGGTGTGGGGATTCCTCTGGCTTCTTGTGAGGCTCTGCCTGGATGGCAGGCCAGGACTAGACCTGCCTTCCCTCCTGGGTGCCTCATAATCAGATGCACAGGGAGAACTGCTATTTATGTCATACAAAATTATAAAATCCATCCAATTCTGCCCAGGCTCCCATTGTGTCTGCTCGGAGATTCCCTAAAGGCAGGGAGCAGCTCTTAGCATAAGCTAAAAGCAGCAGGAGCCTAAGGCTCAGTAGGGCGTGTCACCCAACACTAAGCATCTTTTCAGGCCACCCCCCATGGCATTGAGAGGCAGGCAACACTGAGCACTATCTAGAGCATCTCTCCTATCTCCCAGAATGCCACACCTCCCTGCATACCACATGCTAGAGGCCGGATCTGCCTTGGGTTGGCTCCCCGCCTTCTGCTCCTCTCCTGCCCCCCCACCCAGTTTCCACCACCTCCTTTCCAGATCCCGTGTGGTGTTTTTCACCGCACTTTGGAATATGAAATCCATGAAGTCAGAGCCCAGTGGGAGAACGGCACATCTTCATTCCATACCCACCTTTGCCTCTGTGAGCGTGAAGTGGGCGCCTGGCACCCATCAGGAGCTTGACAGACGCCCGTGCAGGTCCTGGTCTCTGTGCTGTGCCCTCAGGCTCACAGTGCCTCAGCTCCCTTTGCTTGTCTCCTGTCATCTTGTTTATGCTTCATGAGCGTTATGTTTCCTCTTGACTGGGCTTTTGTTGTTGTGACTTTTTATTTGCTGCTGTGTTCCTCACTAAGGTAGGAAACAGGAATACTGGTTTTAATGTTACAGTGGTTGCCTAAACTTTCAGTCAGCCTCCTCACCTCACTCCAGTCACTTGATGGGGTCATGGTCTTTGTATAGCCTGGAGGTACTTTAGGGGAAAGTTACAGGGTGCTGCTGCCCTGCCATGGTGGCATTCCCACAGCCTTGACAGGCACCGCATGTGGTGTACCTCATGTCCTGTACCTCATGTGCCAGCCTCCTGTCGTGGTTGCCAACTTGCAGTTTCTGTCCCTCTGATCTTATTTCATTTCTAACTGTATCCTTCTAAAAACCACGTGTAGGCAAGTTAATACTGGTGTAAAACTCAGCAACTGGGAACTGGGGGCTAGTACAACTGGTGAGATGCTTGCTGGTATTATCCCCAGCACCCCATAGGGTCCCACCAAACCCCTTCAGGAGTGATTCCTGAGCACAGAGCCAGGAGTAAGTCCTGAGCAACACTGGGTGTGACCTAATCCCCACTCCTTAAAAGATCAAAAATACATAAATGGTTCCCACTCTCTAAAGAACCAAATCCAAACTGCCTAGCATGGTGATCAGGGTACCATGCGTTAGTGTCCAGACCGTCTCCTGCCACTTGGCCACTGTCCCACATGCCACCACACAGGGTGATAGTCTCATATCTCTGTGCCTCTGCTCAGGGCCTCCTGTTTGTCTAGACTGCCCTTGTGGGAAGCAGCCCCAACAGTGCCTGGCTACTCTCAGCATCTAAGTAACTATGAAGTACATCATTCCCCCTGTCTCTAATCAGTGTGTGAAATCCTGTGCACTCTCAAGGCCCAACCCAGCTGCCTTCCATTTTCATCCTTAGCAAAGCCTTGTCCTAAGGCCCCTCTCTTCTTCCTTCACTCTCAGTCCCTGCTGTGTTCCCAGCCTGTGTTATAACACTGCACCCCACTACCTCCTGTTTGGCTGGAAGCTCTGAGCAGGACAGAGCGGGCCCACACCACTTCTGCCTCTAAACCCAGCTGCATCCGGCTCATGTTTGGGGAATTGGAATTGTTTCCCTCACTGCAAACATATGATACCAAGCTCCTGGGCTGGGCACCCAGGGAGGTGGTGCTCAACTGGGAATGCTGTTTGTATTTTATGCTTCCAAAATTGCCAAGAGTTGGCCTACTCCCAGTAAAGCCAAAATTACAAATAGAAATTGAAGACTCTGCATGGAAGTACCAGATGCTAAACGCTAACCTTCCTTCGTGGGTGAACTAGTCTTCTGAAGGGGGACCCCAAACCCTCCAGCAGGGGTGGCAGATCTGAGGGGGCTCCTTTTGGCTGCTCCATCCCTGTATTTCCTTGACCCCCCCCAATGAGCCTGTAGGAAGTGCCCAGCAGCAACAAGGGCAAACAGGTGGTGGGCGGGGTGGGGTGTTGGGCTGCGAAGCAGCATTTCAGAAGAGAGAATCTTGTTCGAGGGTTAAATCTGAAAAACATGCCCTTGGGTCTCTTCTCAAGGGTCTTGGTAAGGCACAATTATAATTTAACTATGGCCTTGTAGAAAAGGTACTTTCTGGAGTGACTTTTTGTTGGAAGCCAAGGGAGCTCTGGGATAGGAAACCTATTACCACAGTCCTGAGGAGTCTAGACACTCACGCACCCCAGGGAGCTCTCGCAACACGCACTTTGTTCTTGCCCTGCATACGCATCTGGGCGCCCTCCCAAAAACCTGCTTGTGCAGACCCAATCCCTATAGAGGCAACACAGACACATGCAGGCATGCACAGGCATGCACATATACGCACAACACACAGGCATGAACATGCACACAGGCACACACACGCATGCACAGGCACACACACATAGGCACACAGGCACACAGGCTTGTACTCACACAGGCACACACAGGCACACACAGGCATGCACTCACACAGACACACACGGCATACACTCCACACAGGCACACACAGGCACACACAGGCATGCACTCACACAGGCATGCACTCCACACAGACACACACAGGCATATACTCACACAGGTACACACAGGCATACACTCACACAGGCACACACAGGCATACACTCACACACAGGCACACACAGGCATGCACTCACACAGGCATGCACTCACACACACACAGGCATAAACTCACACAGGCACACACAGGCATGTACTCACACAGGCACACACAGGCATACACTCACACAGGCACACACAGGCATGCACTCACACAGGCACACAGGCATGCACACACAGGCATGCACTCACACAGGCACACAGGCATGCACACAAGGCATGCACTCACACAGGCACACACAGGCATGTACTCACACAGGCACACACAGGCATGCACTCACACAGGCACACACAGGCATGCACTCACACAGGCACACAGGCATGCACTCACAGGCACGCACTCACACAGGCACACAGGCATGCACTCACACAGGCACACAGGGGCATGCACTCACACAGGCACACACAGGCATGCACTCACACAGGCACACACAGACATACTCACATAGGGACACAGGCACACACAGGCATACTCACATAGGGACACAGGCATCGGACACACAGGCGTGCACTCACACAGGCACACACAGACATACTCACATAGGGACACAGGCACACACAGGCATGCGCTCACACAGGTACACACAGGCATTCACTCTCACAGGCACACACAGACATACTCACATAGGGACACATGCATACCTAGGCACTCACACACATGCTCAGCACCCACACAGGCACACATATGCATGTACACAGGCACGCACAAAGATACATGCACACAGACACACACAAGCACATAGTCTCACCAGCTTTCCAGTTTCCCAGGAGCATGGGAACAGCCCCACAGGAGGGGTAGGGAGCCCCACAGGGGAGCCATAAGGTGAGCCTGAGGAGGGGAGAGAGAGAACCCAGAGGGGAGAGAGAGCTGAGAGAGGAGAGAGAGGCTGAGAGGGGAGAGAGCTGAGAGGAGAGAGAAAGAGCTGAGAGGGGAGAGAGAGAGCTTGAGGGAGAGAGCTGAGAGGGGGAGAGAGCTGAGAGGGGGAGAGAGCTGAGGGGGGGAGAGAGCTGAGAGGGGAGAGAACTGAGAGGAGAGAGAGAGCTGAGAGGGGGAGAGAGCTGAGGGGGGAGAGAGCTGAGAGGGGGAGAGAGCTGAGGGGGAGAGAGCTGAGGGGGGGAGAGAGCTGAGAGGGGAGAGAGAACTGAGAGGAGAGAGAGCTGAGGGGGAGAGAGCTGAGGGGGGGAGAGAGCTGAGAGGGGGGAGAGAGCTGAGAGGGGGGAAGAGAACTGAGAGAGAGAGAGAGCTGAGTGGGGGAGAGAGCTGAGAGGGAGAGAGCTGAGAGGGGGGAGAAAGCTGAGGGGGGAGAGAGCTGAGGGGGGAGAAAGCTGAGAGGGGGAGAGAGAACTGAGGGGAGAGAGAGCTGAGAGGGGGAGAGAGCTGAGAGGGGGGGAAGAGAACTGAGAGAGAGAGAGAGAGCTGAGTGGGGGACAGAGCTGAGAGGGGAGAGAGGGCAGAGAGGGGAGAGAGCTGAGGAGGGAGAGAGCTGAGAGGGAGAGAGAGAGAGAGCCTGAGGGGGAGAGAGCTGAGAGGAGGGAGAGAGCTGGGAGGAGAGAGGCTGAGAGGGGGAGAGAGCTGAGAGGGGTGAAGAGAGCTGAGGGGGGAGAGAGCTGAGAGGGAGAGAGCTGGGAGGAGAGAGCTGAGAGGGGTGAAGAGAGCTGAGGGGGAAAGAGAACTGAGAGGGAGAGAGCTGGGAGAGAGAGCTGAGAGGGAGAGAGAGAGCTGAGAGGGGGAGAGAGCTGAGAGGGGTGAAGAGAGGCTGAGGGGGAGAGAGAGCTGAGAGAGAGAGAGCTGACAGGGGAGAGAGCTGAGAGGAGAGAGCTGAGAGGAGAGAGCTGAGAGGGCAGAGAGCTGAGAGGGAGAGGGAGCTGAGAGGGGTGAGAGAGCTGAGAGGGGTGAGAGAGCTGAGAGAGGGGAGAAAGCTGAGAAGGGAGAGAGAAAGAGCCTAGAGAGGAGAGAGCTGAGAGGGGTGAGAGATCTGAGAGAGGTGAGAGCTGAGAGAGGGGAGAGAGCTGAGGAGGGGAGAGAGAAAGAGCCTAGAGAGGAGAGAGAGCTGAGAGGGGGAGAGAGGCTGAGAGGGAGAGAGAGAGCTGAGAGGAGAGAGCTGAGAGGGAGGCCGAGGGGGTACTGAGAAGGGGCGCTGTTTGATATCTGCCCCTCACACTGATTCCTGATTCTACTCCCTTAGGATAGAGCCTAAAGCATCTACTTAATAGATTCAATTACTCCAGGCTCCTGAGACCTTCCAGCTAAGTTCTGATTGCTTTAAGGCGTCGGATAATTTAGGAATAAAGGGGTGAGCCAGGTCCTGGAGTTCTTGAGAGGGCTGTGCTGGGCTGTGTGTGAAGGAGCTGCCCTCTGCACTGTGGGAGTGCAGGGCCAGCTCTTGCTTCTCTGCGGCACTGTCTGAGGGCCTGAAGGACACGGCTCCCTGCACCAGGCCTGTGAACACACAGTAATACAGTGGCTCAGGCCCCAGGCACAGAGCAGTGCTGCTTTTGCCCCTGCACCCGCTCTGCAGTGATTTCTTTGATCTGTTCTTTGCCATCCCTTCCCTCCCGCAAGACAGCAATAGCTCCCTCTAGGCTGGTAATGGGGGACTGATGCCATGCCAGTAATGGATTTGCCCTGCCCTGTGCTCAGGCGTCAGGCAAGGGAGCACATGTGAGTGCCAGGGCACAAATTGTCGTGGTAGGATGAAGAACGAGGGCAAGAACTGTCTATCCGGACTCACCGTTAACCCAGTCGGGCAAAAGTTTTGACCTCCTCTGCACCTCAGTTTCTTGCTCTGTGAAATAGGTACTTCTCTGCAGGGGTCTTGGAAGGACACAAGTGTGCTGTGTGTAGCGAGCCCCCTGCTGCCCAGAACTTCTGGTTTTCATATTTCCCAGGCAGGGCAGGGCTGCAGAGCTGCGGGAGACCAGGGTGAGGGGTCTTCGAGGGCACACAGGGGGCCTCAGCTGCCCAGCTCACACCCCACACCTGGTCACATGGTCAGGAAGACATTTGAATACCGAAGAATCCCATATGGACACAGTTCTGGCTTGATTGGGCAGGGTTTGGGTGGGGTGCTGCTTAATCCAGGATACGCACACGCGAAGGAAACCCACGTGTGCCTGCCCACCTCTGTACCCCCTCAGTGCAGCCCAGCAGCTCACCTGGCCTCTGCTGGCACCCCAGGCTCCCTGTGGGTCCCTTTCACCCCACACTCAGGCCTTGTTTTACAGCAGGAGAGGTACAGCCAGTAAAGTGCTGCCTTGCAGACAGCCAAACAGGCTCCATCCCTGGCACAGCGTAGGGTCCCTGAGTGTAGTGCCAGGAGTAAGGCTGAATATAGCTGGTGGCCCCCCCACCCCGCCAAACAACACAAAACAAAAATAAAGTTGGTGTGAGGGAAGGGTCTCCCCACACCCCGTAAGATAACCTTTCTTTGGAGATGTTTTGCTTCCCTTTAAGTAAGCCTAGAAGGGGCTTTGAAGGAGAAGCCCTGGTTTCCCCCAGCCCTGTGGTTCAATTAGTTATGGGACTCTTAGGCATCCCTGAGGCTTTATTCTCCTAACAATAAGGATAAAATGCACCTCTCCAGGCAGCTGTGGAGGTGAAACAACATAAGTGTGGAGGGACCATGCCTGAAACAGAAAGGATTTAAAAAAATTAATTTTTATGATACTACCATGAGATATACAATTACAAAGATGTTTGTGTTTGGGTTTCAGTCATACAGTGTTCCAGCACCCATCCCTCCACCACTGCCCATTCCCACCACCAATGTCCCCTGAATCCCTCCTCCTCCCCAGCCTGTCTTTATGACAGACACTTTGCTTCTTCTCTCTCTCTCTCTCTCTCTCTCTCTCTCTCTCTCTCTCTATCTATCTATCTATCTTTCTATCTCTATCTCTCTTCTCACACATTGTGGCATGCAATACATACATTTAGAGGTTATCCCTTTGCCTACATTCTATGCTCAGTTCTAGACTGGTATATCATTTCCAATAATTATTAGTATTTTATTCCTTTCTCTGTCTTTTTTTTAATTAATATTTTATTATACCACCATGAGATATACAATTACAAAGTTGTTCATTTTCGGTCAGTGTTCCAGCACCCATCCCTCCACCAGCGCCCACTTCCCATCACCAATGTACCCAATTCCTCCCCTCCCATAGCCTGCCTCTATGCAGGTTCTTTATCTCTTTTCTCTCCCCCTTCTCTCTTTCTCTCTTCTCTCTTACAAATTGTGGCTTGTAACACATACACCTAGAGGTTATCATGTGTATCCTTTTCCCTGTATTTAATGCTCAGCTCTAGGTTGGTATTAGCCCTTTCGACAATTATTAGCATATTGTTCCCTTCTCTGTCTTACTTAACCTCTGACTCCCACACACTTGTGGTAGATTCCACCCACTGACAAGACCTCCTGGCCTATGTTGTGCCTGACCTTGGATATTGGTATCATACTATTTTTTATATCTCGCAAATAAATGCAGTTATTCTATATCTGTCCTTTTCCCTCTGGCTAATTTCGCTCAGCATGATCCTCTCCATGTCCATCCATTTATAGGCAAATTTTATAACTTCGGTTTTTTCTAACAGCTGCATAGTAGTCCATTGTGTAGATGTACCATAGTTTCTTTATCCAGTTGTCTGTTCTCGGACACTATGGTTGTTTCCAGATCTGGCTATTGTGAATAGTGCTGCTATGAACATAGAAGTGCAGATGGTATTCCCACTGTGTGATTTTCACTTCCCAGAGTATATTCCCAGGAGTTGTATGACTGGGTCAAATGGGAGCTCAATTTCTAGTTTTTGGAAGAATGCCCATATTGTCTTCCAAAAAAGGCCGGACCAGTCGACATTCCCACCAACAGCGAATGTGAGTCCCTTTCTCCCCACATCCATGCCAGCTCTGGTTCTTCTTGCTTTTTTTGGATATGCGCCAGTCTTTGTGGTGTGAGATATCTCATTGTTGTTTTGATTTGCATCTCTCTGATGATTAATAATGATGAGCATTTTTCATATGCGTTTTGGCCATTCAAATTTCTTCTTTGTCGAAGTTTCTGTTCATTTCTTCCCCCATTTTTTGATGGGGTTGTTTATTTTCTTCTTGAGAAGTTCTACCAGTGCCTGATATATCCTGGATATTAACCCCTTATCTGATGGGTATTGGGTGAATATTCTTTCCCACTCTGTGGACTATCTTTGTATCTTGGTCACCATTTCTTTTGAGGTGAAGAAGCTTTTTAGTTTCATGTAGTCCCATACGTTTATCTTTGCTTCCAATTGCTTTGTTAGTGGTGTTTCATCTCCACAAAAGGGCCCAAGAGTCCCGGAGCCCACAGACCCTCTGGCTCCACATCTCCTTCCGTTCCAGGAACATCTCCCTCCCTTCCAGCCTTGGGCAACTACCTTCCACCCCCCAAATCAGGTGTGCAACCCTCTGTGCCAGTGGTCCCACCCAGCCCCCATCCTAAAAGCCCAGAAAGGATTTTGGGAACACCTCTCTTGCTGAAACCAGAGCCGGTGGTTGGGGGTGAGGTGCGGATGTGGGACTGGGGAGAAGAGAAGAGAAGCAATGATGACCCTCCAGAGTTCCCTGGGACTTTGTTAAGTCCATCCTGGCCCCATCCCCTTCCTGCACAACCGGATCCCGCAATCACCGCCCCCACTGCTTCTCCCGCCCTTTCTCGCCCTTTCTCTGTTCCCACCCCCTAGCCCCCAATCTGAGCTGCGGTTCGCCATCCCCTAGTGGAGACTGGTGGGTATTAGGACTCTCCCGTTTTACAGGCAGTAGCGGAGGTCAGTCCCGTTCTGTGGCCCCGCTCTGACAGCCCGCGGTGGGCCCGGGCGCGGTCGTGCGTGAAGCTCCCCGGGGGACCCTGAGGACAGTTGCAGGCCTGGAGGTGGGCCCGGCCGCGGTGGGGCGGGGCGCGCGGGGCGGGGCGTGGCGGGCTGCCGCTGCCACGCAGAGCTCGGCCGGGGCGCGGGGTAAGGGCGGGCCTGTGCCGCCTCCACGCGCGCTGCCTCGCCCATCGCGCCGCACCCGCAGCCTTCTTCAAGTCCGCAGCTGGGGCCCTGCCGTATATCCCCGGCCTCGGCGGGGCCCAGCGCCCAGGCCCGGGAGGATGTGGCCCGGGGCGGCCCGGGAGCTGAGCAGGGCCCCCCGGCCTCCAAAGCCTTGCCGCCGCCCCGCGCTCGGGAGACATGACTTCCAAGCCGCATTCCGACTGGATTCCCTACAGGTACTCGCGGGCTTGGCCCATCACCGTTCAGCGCTGGGTGGGAACAGAGTTGAGCGCCCGCTGCCTCCACTCGGGGTGCAGGGCTGCTGCTGACACTGGCCGGGCCGCCGCTGACACTGGCTGGGCCGCTGGACCCCCACACCCTTTCCCTGAAGCCCTGCACGGGGTGAGGGAGGGTGGGGTTCGAGACTCTGGCCCTTCTAATCCCAACTTCAGGGGCCCAGGCTAACAGAACTAGTTCCTTCCGCGGGGCTCCCTGGTTTGTGCGGGCCACCCTGGGCCTTGCTGGGTCTTCAGTGCCATGTGGGAGGTACTGGGAAGGGTGCAGCATCGCGCTGGAACCCGCGCAGAGGCCCAGATCATCTAACCAGGGCAGCACCGCACCGTAGGCACCCACCGGATGTGCGCCCAGTGGACCAGTCCCGCTCTGGCGGGGCGAGGGGTGTTCACGCACTTAGAGAGAATTCCTGGAGCCTTTACTGGGAACCAGAGCTCAGACTGTCCTGCACATGCACCTGTATCTCTGCTCTCACTGCACGTGTGTACACATATGCAAACACTCGCTCACAGACACGTGCACACGTATGCGCACACGCCTGCCCGCTCCTGCAGGTGCATCTCTGCTGGGTATTTGCCACACAGCCAACACCTCCTCGCCTGCAAGGGCCACTCCCTAAGCTTCAGGGACTCTGAAAGTCACTGGGGAGCTCGTGTCTGCCTGCACCTGCCTCAGTTCACAAAACCAGACCCCCTTTCCTGTGTGGGAATGTGGGAGAAGCCAGACTACTCGGGACCACTGCAGGACGGGCTGGACTGTACCAGCCTGCACAGGGGCAAGGCTGTGGCGGGGTCCCTGGAGTCTCTCACAGGTGCAGGCCTTTCCCATCCTGCAGCTCCACCCTCTCCCTTACCCCGGCAGAGGGGCTTATTGCCATGGCAGCACCATCCTCAGCCACCCATTGGCTCCTCGGTTGCCATGGGCGACAAGGCTTTCCCTGGGCCTCCTCAGAGGCATGTGTAGGAAGGCCGCTGGACATCTAAGCTGCCAGCCCAGAGGGTAGGGACAGGCCCTGGGGACCCGCCTGACGTCTGACTACTCTCGGTGTGTGACCGGGTCGCTGCTGGCTGACACTCATTTTCACAGGACCCTTCCTGAGCGTCCAAAATGGAAGCTGGCAGAAACAGCCCAGGGCTTGTTCAGAGCACAGCCTTCTCGCACAGGCACTTACCACTGGCCCAGGAGTCTATAGTTTCTCTTGAGCATTGTGGCCTCTACCCTCTGGGATTTCACAGCTTTCCAGATTTAGTCTGTGGGTGCTCCCTGCAGCCAACCCTGCAGCCTCCCAGAAGGCTTCCTGGAAACTTCTGCAGCACGCCAAAGCTTGCCAGAGCTTCCCTGCGGGTTGCAGGGGGCTGAGTTCACTTAGACAAGTGGTGACCCGACCCTCATTCCTGCCCCAGGGGGTCCAGGCAAGGAGCACAGGCAGCTTCTGTGTGAGCATCGGCACTTCCAGAGGACAGTCTAGTCTCCCAGGGCACCACCCACCTTTTCTTGCTTGTGAGAGAGGTGCCTGGGTAGTGGCCGCAAGCTGACAGCCTGGTGCTAGGCCAGGACCTGCACAGGTCAGGTAGAGGGTCCTGGCTTACCTGGAGGGAGTGGGAGGGCTCGGCCGATCCTCAAGGTTCTAGAAGTCTCTCATAGGAGTCAGGTAGAGTAAGCTCACGGATCTTGGAGAAAAATCTGCTTCAGACTCTGGGGGCTGAGCCTGCAGGAGTGATGTGGTCTGGCCCAGCCTCTCCTCTCCACTTCTTTCTGGGGCCCATACACTGCACAGGGAGCCCCAAACCTGCTGCCCTGCAGCTCTGTATCTCAGTGATGGGGAAGGAATGTCCCTCCTACCCTGCGGCATACTCCAGGCCCAGAAGGTCTGGGCAGGGAGAAGATGCACAAAGCCTCGTACCTGAGCTATGTGATCACGGAAGAACCTGGGGCAGGAGACAGGTGAGCTTGAAGCACACTAAACGGGACCCTGCACTCTTGTGATTCCCTTATGTCAGAGCAATTCAGTCAGATGTATCCCTCGGAGTGGGGAGCACGGTCGTCCTGTTAGCGTGGTGGAGGCTTGGTTTGCCCTGAGCCTTGGTCACACCTGTGTGGCTCGTTGCCTCTAAAGCAGAGAGAATAGAGGTCATCTCTGAAGGGGCCATGTGGCTCGGCTGAGAGGAATCACGGAGGACTCGCAGGTTCTGACTTAGAAGGGAGCCATGAAGCCCATAAGATGAGCAGTTGAGAGTTTTTCCTCTGTTCCCACTAATTCCATTCTTTGCCTTTTTCTCTCTGGGTTTTTGTGAGGGTTAGGAAATGTCCCTGGGTGACTCTGCACCCTGTCAGGAGTTGGTGGGGCACCGAGCCTCAGGAGGACAGATGCCCACAGGACGTTGGTTTCTGTGCCGCCCTGCCCTGTGCCCACCACTCCCATGGCAACTGCAGAGCTGTCCTCACTGGGTATCGACCCATGGGAGCAGGAGCTCAGCTGGTTCCTGGCTCTGAGCATCATGTGCCCCACAGACACAAGACACCCACTGTTTACCAGGCTCAGCACAGATGCTCAGCACAGCCTGGGGGCACAGTCCTGTGCCCTGCAGGAGCTTTTGAGCAAAATGCAGGGAAGATGAGATGCTATCTCAGGAGCCTCTGGGGTCATGTGGCCTCTGACACTATTGACCGTGTGTGTGTGGTCATCAGAAGGCTGTGGTGGTTTGGCAGAGCTAACTGAGCAAGCAGGCCCAAGAGAGGGCTTTGCTTTGCTCAGCTCAGTTATGTGCAGTGTCTTGGTGGGCCTGGCCACGCTGCACGGCTGGACCCCTGCTCTCCTGAGCTGTGTGCAGTGTTGGGCAGGTCTTGCCACACGCACTGCATGGCTGGACCATTGCTCTGCTCTCCTGAGCTGTGTGCAGTGTTGGGCGGGCCTGGCCGCGCTGCACTGCTGAACCCCTGCTCTGCTCTCCTGAGCTGTGTGCAGTGTCTTGGGCGGGCCTGGCTGCACTGCACAGCCGCGCTGCTCTCCTGGAGCTGGACTCCTGCTCCTATGCATTAACTCTGGCCATTCGTCTTGGGGTCTCTGTAAACAGAACCACAGGTTCTAGGGAACCTGTAACCTTCATCGTGCCTGTGTGGGAGGGACCTGGATTTGGTCCAGGCCTGGATTTGGACCACTTCTGGAGGGCCTGGCCGTCCTCTGCTGGGTTTCTGCTTGTCCCTTGCCCAGCTCTACCAGATCTCCCAGCTCTTCCTGTCACAGGGTTTGAGTCAGGGTCTCATCTCCTTTTGCAAGAAACCATGTGGCATTCTGACCCAATGCTGAAAAATGGCTCTCAAGGAATAAAAAATCCTCAGGTTTGTCTCATGGACAAGGTACCTCTGAGGCCTCTGCATTTTATCTGTGAATCATCATGGCTGACCTCAGGGGTCCCTCCAAACACCTGGCCACACGGTTGTATTTGCGTTTGTTTTATTTTTTTTTTATTTCTGATGCTCCTTATAAGTTGGCCCAGCTTGCTCATGACTGACTCCCAGTGGTCTTGCAGCCCCGCCTCCTCCCACAGCGCCCCCTAGAGCCCACATAGGCTCTGACCCACAGCTGCCATCTCTTGCTCCAACATGGCACTGCATTGAAGGCCTGTATCCTTCAGACTCTATTGTAACTCCTCAGTTTCTTTTCTGTTATATTAAGAGTGCCAACCATGGCCCACGGTCCCCCATTTACATGACTGAGCATTTGAACCACACATGTCAGGGCTTTAAACAAGGATTAAGCGGGGGTGGGGGGGAGTGATAGTACAGCAGGTAGGGCATTTGCCTTGCATGTGGCCAACCCAGGTTTGATCCTGGGCATTCCATATGGTCCCTTGAGCACTGCTAGGATTAATCCCTGAGTGCAGAGCCAGGAGTAAGCCCTGAGCATTGCTGGGTATGACCCAAAAAGCGAGAGAGAGAGAGAGAGAGAGAGAGAGAGAGAGAGAGAGAGAGAGAGAGAGAGAGAGAGAGAGAGAGAAATGGGGGAATGGGGAGCAGAGGCTGGTGCTGGTCCTCTTTCCCCAGTTCTGAATTCCTGAATTCTAATTCCCTCAGTTCTGAATTCCTGAGTCAGACTGAGTGGTCTGGTGGGGTGAGCATGCTAGATGAATTGGGGACTGGAACAAAACTGGCCAGCCCTGGGGACTGCATCTCCTGTGACCCCTCAGGCCTCACCTGCTACAGTAGCCCCCAGACCACGGGTCCCCTTTCCTGGTCACATGGGCCAATTGATACGTGTGGATTGTAGGAAATGGAGAGGCCAGGCAGAGGGCAGGGGATGTGGGCATGGAGACAGGGACAGACGTGGCCCTGTGTCAGTGTCTGTTCCAGAAAGGCAGTGCATCTTCTGGAATGTGCAGCTGGGACATCTGAAGAGAAGAGGGAAATTGGAGTCTCCTGTCCGTATCTGGGACCTGCCTGGCTTTGGGGAGCCATCATTCCATGCCCCTGCCCACAGGCTTTGCTCGCTGTCCTGTGCCACCACGTGGGCCCTGGGCAGTGCAATGGCTTGGTCTTTCCCTGCCTCTGAGTGGTGACCCTGCAGGACACAACTCTGATGGAGGAGCTGCCAGGGCGAGCTGAAGCCCCATCCATCAGGGCCGGCTCTGGTTCGCCTCCTGGCGAGTGGCAGCTGGCGGAATGGACTTAGCAGTGAGTCCATGATTGGAGCCAGGTCATTAAAAAGTCATTACTGTCTCCCTTCATTCTTACTCTTGAACGGGGCAGGATGGGGAGCAAGAAGGACTCTTAGGAGAGGTGCCATAATGTTGCCTGGTGGGTTCTTGAGAACTATATGAAAGTTTTGCATATAAAACTCAAAGCGTTAAGAGTTAGAGTTTATTGTGAAGCTTAAGTAAATGGGCCTGGGTTCCTCCTCAAATATCCAGGTCTCTCCCTTGACCCAAGGATGGTGTTCCTTATCCTGGGCATGACTCTTAAGTCATCTCCTCACCTCAGTGTATGAGACTTGATCTTGTCTCTCCATCATTATCTATCCAGTGTACGCTTTCCTAGGCTAGGAATTGTCCCTGAACTCTTGCCAACTGATCATCCATGGTTCCCTATTGTTCTGTCCTTTCCTAGTCTCCAGAGCCACAGTACTCCTGGGTGAGACTCCTGTGCTCAGTGCCTATCACCATCTTGAGCATTGAGTCTACCTGAGGGTGTACAAGTCTTTCCTGTCCTGAACATATATAAAGGGAGAGAAGAGGGGGAAGGGAAGAAGGGCCAAAGGGCAGGACCCAATTGGGGGGAGGGTTCCTTTTATCTGTTGCCATCTCCCACCTCCAGCCATCCCATTATCTATTTTGATTGGCTGCTTCCTCAGTAAGATTTATAGTGACTGACTACATTTACCAGTTCACTGTGTAAGTCCCAGGAGCTTTGGGCCTGCCCTTCAGCTGCTGCCATTTGCAGAGGAGCATGTCTGCCTGTGGGGACAGAGGTTGACTGTGGCAGGAACCTGATGTTGGGCAGAAAGGCCCACCCCATGTCATCTCATCATGCTGGTGATTGCCCATGGTCTGCGTGGCCCTCTGCTGCTCTCTGGGCTCTGCTCCCCCAGGCATGCTCAGCAGACTGCCTTACAGAGTAGCTGAGATTTCTGGAGGCTCTTTTCAGAGTTGAGCCCTTGTCTTCATTCAGAAAGCCGGTGCTCAGCGCATGCTGCCTCCATCCGGCTGGAGCCTGTGGCTCATCTCCCCATCAGGGACAGAGGAAGAGAATGTCATGTTTTCATGGGGGGCAGAACTGTGTGGAAAGGGCATGGCAGTTGGACAAGGGGCTTAGGAAGGAAAATGACCCCATGAAGCCATCACAGCTGCAGCTGCCTTTGTGTGGGTGTGGCACCATGGCCCAGCAGTGCTGGGTACCCCCTTTCCAGAGGACCCCAGATACTCAGATCAGCTTCCAAGATGAGTGCAAGAAATGACCTACAGCCCGGTGGGACATGCCGGGGAGCAGCCCCTCCTACTGGTGCCACAAGGCCCAGCTGTGTTGGATGAAAGTGATATGACCCTGCCCATTCTCCATCCACCCTGCCTATGCCTTGCTTCCACGCTTGAGCAGAGCAAGATGGAGCTCAGGCTCCCGTCTCGCACTGCCCTCTCCTACCATCTTGGAGACAGCCAGTCGACAGGCACTGCTCGTGCAAGAGGCCCAGGTTCCTACCTGTCAGATCCCTGGCAGTGGTCTGACAGTACCCAGCTACCAAGATGTGTGTGAGGAATGACCCACACCCCAATGAGATATGTTGGGGTGCAGCCCCTCCTGCTGGCACCACAAGCTGTGCATTCCTGGCACACATCTTGGCAGTGAGTGGTATCAGGGGCGAGACCCTCGCCACCACATGCATTAGGCCAGCAGTTAAGGTGGCAGCGGGCGAGGTGGAGGTCCCTGCATCTGCCCCGATGCTGCCCTTACATGGACAGCTGCAGCTCTCCTGTGCTCCGGGCTGGGCCCTCAGGAGCATGAGAATCAGCTCTACAGCTCTACAGCTGAGGCCTGGGCCACTGGGGGCCTGTGCAGAGCACCATCATGTGCACCATCGCCATCATGATGTGTCAGGACTCATCAGTGGGCATGGGAGCCCTAGTCTGTTCCCCCAATCCCAGTGGCTCTTGTGAGAGCAGAGCAGCCCTTGGAACTCTGCAGAGGCACCTGAGGCGCCGTGTAGGTGGGACAGTTGCTTGTGAGAAATGTGGGTTCCTCATGGACTGTGGCTAGAATGGGAGCTGAAGTCTGGGGTTGTGGGAGTCTGTGGTCCCTTGACTTCCCCTCAAGGCTTTCATTATTCCAGCGAGAGAGGCAGGGGTAAAGCTCTTAGGTGACTATTAGAGTCTCCAGTTCAGTCCATGTCATGCATGTTGTCCCCAAGCCCTACCAGGGGTTATTCCTGAGCCCAGAGCCAGGAGTAGTCCCAGAGCACCGAGTAAAACAAAAGGAGTGTGGAGGGAGGTGGGAGTGGCTCCCCCATTTTCTTGGGGGAGGGGTCTGGACCTCTTCTCTGCCACTGACACGGGCCATTCACTATCCCCAGCATATCTGACCTGGCATGGGGTCTGGGGTCTGTGTGTTTGCTGCGTGTTCATTCAGGCCTGTGCTGGCACTGACCAGAACCTTCCCCAAGTGAATGTGTCTGAGAGACCCACACAGTCCTGGAGCCCCTCCTGCAGAGTTGGTGAGCCTGCAGACCAGGCTTACTGCGGCCACCACACACAGTTGGGCACTCCAGTAGAGCCAGACCATGATGGCCCAGAGGCTCCCAGAGCTCGGTGTTTTTCAGAGTGGGTGAGAACTGACCAAGAGGCAGTCCAGCAGGTGAGGCTCTCGCCTGACATACAGCTGCTGACCTTGGTTCCATCCCCAACATCACATATGTTCCCCTGAGCACCACCAGGAGTGACCCCTGAGCACAGAAACAGGAGTAATCTCTGAGCACTGTGGGTATTTCTGCCGCTCGGGGGGCTCTGGGTTGATGGGACAGGGCTGAGGGGTTGTAGTCTCTGGTGCAGATGAGAGGCACTTCCTGTTTGCTTAAAAGGTGACTTTCCAGGGGTGGTTGAGGGTTTTTTAAAATAGTACTTAGAGGTCAAGGAAGTTTAGCAACCTCTGCTCTCTCCACCCCAGACAGCACACCTTGGTTCTTGAGTGTGGGGCTGGTCCTGGTCACAAAGAGCCCTGAGAGGTGGGAGACAGGGCAGGGCTGTGTGCCATGAGGCTGCCTGGTCCTCTGCCGTCGGACTCAGCCGTGTCAGCTCCGTGCCTGTGTGTGTTGGGACTTAGTTGTGTCGGCTCCGTGTCTGTGTGTGTCAGGACTCAACCGTGGCGGCTCCGTGTCTGGGTGTGTCGGGACTCAGCCGTGTCAGCTCCGTGTCTGTGTGTGTCAGGTCTTAGCCGTGTCGGCTCCGTGTCTGTGTGTGTCAGGACTCAGCCGTGGCGGCCCGCGTGTCTGTGTGTCAGGTCTTGTGTGCGGTGCTCCGTGTCGGCTCCGTGTTGTGTGTGTCGGGACTCAGCCATGTCGGCTCCGTGTCTGTGTGTGTCGGGACTCAGCCGTGTCGGCTCCGTGTCTGTGTGTGTCGGGACTCAGCCGTGTCGGCTCCGTGTCTGTGTGTGTCGGGACTCAGCCGTGTCGGCTCCGTGTGTGTCTGTGTGTGTCGGGACTCCAGCCGTGTCGGCTCCGTGTCTGTGTGTCGGGACTCAGCCGTGTCGGCTCCATGTCTGTGTGTGCGGGACTCAGCCGTGTCAACTCCGTGTCTGTGTGTGTTGGGACTCAGCCGTGTTTGCTCCGTGTCTGTGTGTGTCGGGACTCAGCCGTGTCGGCTCCATGTCTGTGTGTGTCGGGTCTCAGCCGTGTCGGCTCCATGTCTGTGTTCGGGACTCAGCTGTGTCGGCTCCGTGTCTGTGTGTGTCAGGACTCAGCTGTGTCGGCTCCGTGTCTGTGTGTGTCGGGTCTCAGCTGTGTCGGCTCCGTGTCTGTGTGTGTCGGGACTCAGCCGTGTCAGCTCCGTGTCTGTGTGTGTCGGGACTCAGCCATGTCGGCTCCGTGTCTGTGTGTGTCGGGACTCAGCCGTGTCGGCTCCGTGTCTGTGTGTGTCGGGCTCCGTGTCTGTGTGTGTCGGCTCCGTGTCTGTGTGTTCGGGACTCAGCCGTGTTGGGCCTCCGTGTGTCAGTGGTGTGTCGGGACTCAGCCATGTCGGCTCTGTGTCTGTGTGTGTCGGGACTCAGTTGTGTCAGCTCCGTGTCTGTGTGTGTTGGGACTCAGTGCGTGTGTGTGGGCTCAGCGTGTCGGCTCCGTGTCTGTGTGTGTCGGGACTCAGTTGTGTCAGCTCCGTGTCTGTGTGTGTCGGGACTCAGCCGTGTCGGCTCCGTGTCTGTGTGTGTCGAGACTCAGCCGTGTCGGCTCCGTGTCTGTGTGTGTGGGGACTCAGCCGTGTCGGCTCTGTGTCTGTGTGTGTTGGGACTCATCTGAGTCGACTCCATGTCTGGGGTCTATGCGTGTATCAGCTGTGACTCCAGCAGATACTGTCCACCTCCACCCTGCCTGAGGGGCTGCTCTTTCAGCCTCGTTCCCCCAAACTAGGGCACTCTCTGCCTCAGGGAGCAGCATAGGCCTGTCCATCTGCCCCCTGGAGAGCCAGAACTGTGCTCTCTCCTGTAGGGAGAGGGTCTGATTGTCTGAACCCCCCCATCTCTCCTGGCCTGGGAGGTCAGGGAGATCCAGAAGAGCTGCAGGGGTTTTGGCCGGCCCTCCAAGAGCTCAGTCAGACCCAGCCCTGCTTTCAGCCGCCAGGGACTTCAGTGGGAGAGAAGTTCTCCAAGAGACAGAACAAGGTTATCAAGCTTGTGGTCCCCTGGGGTCCCATCCCACAAGTCCCTGAGGCCCCGGAACTTTAGGCCTCAGAACTACCAGGGGTTCCATTGTGGTGGCCGTGGGCTCTGGGCTGCATCCCAGCACTAGGCCGGCCCTGACCCTCCTCTCTCCCCCTTCTCTGTCCACAGTGTCTTGGATGATGAGGGAAGCAACCTGCGGCAACAGAAACTGGACCGGCAGGTGAGGGGTCTGTCCATGCAGGTGAGGGGGTCTGTCCTGGCAGGCGAGGGGGTCTTTCCTGGCAGGTGGGGGGGGCTCTGTCCCAGCAGGTGAGGGGGCGTCTGTCCCTGCAGGTGAGGGGGTCTGTCCTGGCAGGTGAGGGGCCTGCAGGAGGCTCTGTCCTAGCAGGTGAGGAGGGCTTGGTCCTGGCAGGTGAGGGGGTCTGTCCCTGTAGGTGAGGGGGTTCTGTCCTGGTGAGGGGCTGCGGGAGGCTCTGTCCCAGCAGGTGAGGGGCCTGGGGCAATGGAGGGTGTGGTCCTTCCTGGGAGGGGCCCATTCAGGAGAAGATTCTCATCTGCTTGGCTTTAGTGCTGCAGCTCAGTATACCTGTGGCTGGAGGGTCATGGGGAGGGTCTTGTGTCTTTTTTCCTGGCCCCCCAAGTCCTGTGCAGCCAAGGACCTGAGGCCGAGGCCCATTCTGCCAGGTGCCCCTCTGGAGGCCTCTTAGAGCCCTGCTGGGGAAGCAGGGCATTCTCTGCCCCTGCTCTGGAGTCTTCTCTGGCATGGGGTGTGGGCTCCCTCCTCGGGCCCCCACCTTTGTGCTGTCTGGCACCTGTGTAGCGGGCCCTGCTGGAGCAGAAGCAGAAGAAGAAACGCCAGGAGCCCCTGATGGTGCAGGCCAATGCCGATGGCGCAGGGCGGCCCCCGAGCAGCGGGCCCGGCAGTCGGAGGAGCAGGCGCCCCTGGTGGAGTCCTACCTCAGCAGCGGCGGTGGCACCAGCTACCAAGGTACACCCTCACCTGCCTGCTCAGGGGGCTGTGGAGGGGGCGTGGGGCTCCTGCAGATGCTCCTGCTGGCAGCTCTCAGGCTCAGTGCCGGGGCCAGTGGCTAAAGCTTCATTTCCATTGTTTTCCTCTTTATCCACACAATGCCTGTGCTCCAGGCTACTCCTGGCTCTGTGACTGCTGGGGGTGCCGGGTCCCGCCGCCTGCGGTGCCCCGCTCTGGGGTGCCTGGGATGGAGCCCAGGCCTGCCACGTGCATGCCCCAGCTGCTGGGGGTGCCTGGGATGGAGCCCAGGCCCCCGCGTCATGCCCCGCTGCTGGGGGTGCCTGGGATGGAGCCCAGACCTGTCATTTGCATGCCCCAGCTGCTGGGGGTGCCCAGGATGGAGCCCAGGCCTGCCGCGTGCATGCCCCAGCTGCTGGGGGTGCCTGGGATGGAGCCCAGACCTGTCATTTGCATGCCCCAGCTGCTGGGGGTGCCCAGGATGGAGCCCAGGCCTGCCACATGCTGCCCAGGTGCGGGGTGCCGCCTGTGTGCCCCAGCTGCTGGGGGGTGCCGGGATGGAGCCCAGGCCTGCCGCGTGCGTGCCCCAGCTGCTGGGGGTGCCCGGGATGGAGCCCAGGCCTGCCGCTGGGTCCGTGGCTGGCTCGTCGTGCCCTGGTTGCTCGTCCCTCGGGGGGCCGGCGGGCCGCATGCGTGCCTCAGCCCTCTGAGTACCCTCCCTAGAAGGCAAAGTGCAGGTTTCTGACTGGTGCTTCCAGACAGCAGGAAGCATCCCAAGGCCCCATCCGACTCTGCCTCCAAGTCACTAACTACTCCACACCCCTGCCCCAGTGCCTGTTCCCAGTCTTCACGTTACCCACACACACTTTGCCCGCCCTCTGAGCTGGGTTACCCCACGGCCTCTGGCTCCACCCACACACTTCGGCTCCTCGCAGAAGCCCCTGGGGAGTCTCTGCAGCCTCCCTAGCCCTAGGAATGGCTGTTCCTCTCCCCCCCACTCAGGAGCTTGGACTCCTCTTCCAGGTCTGGAGAGTTGGTGCTTGGTCTCACCCAGCCTCTGGCCTGCACTGCCCCCTACTGGTGCAGCTTTGCCCTCGCTGGCACTGGAACAACTTTCCCAGGAGTCAGCCGGATGCTTCCCCTGGATGCACCTCAAGGTCTCCTTTTCCATGCACTGCTGGGCCCTCTCCACACCTGGCCCACAGCCTCTTGGGTTTTGTTAGCCCAGCCCTTAATTTGAGGGGGTTCCTGTGTTGCTCAGAGATGCTGGTGACACACAGTCGCGGCAGCTTCGTCACCTAGTCTTGTGGGAGGCCCATTTCCAGTGAGCTTGTGACCTTGACCATGGCTAAGCCTGATCTAAGCACTTGCTGCTCTGTCTCGGTCAGTGCTCACAACCATGCCCAGTCCCCAGGAATTGCTGAGGAGACCCCGTCAGGGCAGGGAGCAAGGCTCTGAGCCCACCTGCCCAAGCTGGAGCCCCTTTCACCCACTGGTGCTGCCTCCCTAAGGGAAGCTGCTACCCGCTGGCTCCCCCTGTAGCTGCTTCCTGCTCAGCCACTGGGAGCCCTGGTTGGTCTGTGTGTGTTTCAGTGCTTGGGAGCCTTTTCAGCAGAGGGAACCGGGAGCTCAGCTCAGCCTTGCTGAAGGAAGCAGGCCTCAAGGTTCAGCACAGAACTCAGCCCTGAATCTGTCTGCCCTGCTGCACCCTCCCTCTGTGCTGGGCTGAGCCTGTGCCTGCTGCTAGCAGGACTCTGAGGGCCCAGCCCCACCCCGGGCCTTTGCTGCCTGCCGCTCACATCATGCCCAGCTTTTGGGTCTTGCCAGAGGCAGTGCCTCAAGACTTTGAGTCAGCCTTTGACCACTGATAGGCTGTTGTTTGTAGCAGGTGTGTTATCCTCCGCCCAGTGCTGTGTGCTGGTTGGAGCCAGCCTGCAGAGAAGCTGCACAGCTGGAGAGGGTCTGGAAGAGGGTCACCTGTGGTGGGAGACGGGTTTCCCCAAAGGCCACAGCTGTGCCCCCTCCCCACCCCCTTGTGATCTAGCAAGTTTCTCACCTTCTCTGTTTTTTTTTCTCCCCTGTCACATGAGGACAGCTCTGCCTCCAGACTGCAGATTCAGAGCAGGCTGGCGAGAAGGCTCAGAGAGCTGGAGCACGAGGCGGGGGTCCCTAGCTCCACTGGCCTCACTGCACTGCGACCACCACCACTGTGCTTTCGCTGCTTCTCTAGGGGAGTTGCTGTCCCAGAGCTCTGCTGCAGCAAAGCTGTGGGGAGGGGACAGTGGATAGCACCAGCTGCTGGTGGGGATTCAGGAGCACTGCCCTGCGCTGCCCTCTGCCGGCTCTGGAAATACAGCCTTGGCAGGAGAGAAGGAGTCTGACAGAAACCAGAGAGGGCTGGGTTGAGAGGACAGCGGGCAGGGCACTAGCCTTGCATAGGTTTGATCTCCCGCATCCCATATGGTTCCCCGAGCACCACCAGAAGTAATTCCTGAGTGCCAGGAGTAACCCCTGAGCATCGCTGGGTGTGACCTCAAAACAAAAGAAACAGGATTTTTGTTTGTTTACCCATTGGCCGTTTATATTAACATGTTATTCATGTTAAATATCCATCCAGTTATATTCTTTAAAGTTTCACAAGCTGGGCCCAGTCACCCTTTTTCCTTTCTTGATGAGGACCTCTTACATCTGCATGTTCGCTCAGGCACAGGATGATTCGGCAGCAGCTGCCGGCCATGGTTGCTCCCGAGCAGCACACCCAGCCTTCAGTGTTTATTGAGAGCTTTCCCTGCAGAAGACTGGGGGCGTGATGGCTGGTTCTTCCCTGCTGGAACTTAAAGGACAGGCAGGGAGGGATGAGATCAGCAGAACCATGTATGCTGGGCGAGGAGGCTCTGACGAGGCTCCCTGAGCTGGAACATGCAGGACAGGCCGGGGTGGTGGGTTGGGGTTGGGGTTGGGATGGGGCATCGGGGCTAGGGGTGGTGGCACAGCTGCGACGACAGCTCTGTGTGAGCCCAGTGCATGCTGGATGCTGCTCCTGGGGGCCCGGAAGCATGCGGTGGACGGTGCCTTGGGCAGCGGTTGGAGGGGCTCCACGGTGGGAGAATATCTCACCCGCAGACAGCGATAAACCTCACTGGAGTTGATTGGGGTTCTCTGAGCTGCGTTTGGAGATTTGGAGCCTCCTCCCAGTGAGAACCTTCTGAGATCTGGTCATTGTTGGTCTTCCTGCCCCGGCTGCCCTTACTGGGCACACTCGGGTCCACGCTCCCTGCCCCACCCAGACTTGGCACTCAAGAGTGGAGGATGCTGCCCTTCGTCCATCCTTGTTCTGACTCACTGCACACTTATATCGCATTGGGCTGGCAACTTTGCCTGACCTGGGGCCCAGATTCTGGGGGCCTAGGAGGGTTGCAGATGTGCTAGCAGGGCTTGGATGGGTAGTGGAGGGGGCGGAGGTGGAGAAGGCTGGGTCTGGGAGTGCTGTTGGCACTGAGTGCCCGTTTCTCTGTCTCTGTCTGTCTCGGATGCTCTCCTGAGCAGTTCAAGAGGCTGATTCCCTTGGCAGCAGCCGCCGTCAGTACGAGCCTCGGCCCAGAGAAGCAAGGCGGCAGCAGCCGGGGGGCCAGGGCGGGGCCTCTAGGAAGGAGAAGAAGGGGAAGCACAAAGGTTGGCCTCCCCCATGTGTCCTCCCCAGGAGGCCTGGCTCCCCCATGGGCTGTGGGGACAGGGCAGGTGGGAGGCCCCTAGAAGCTGTGGGAATAGCCGTGGCCCGCCCTGCCAGCTCCCAAATTCTCAGCTCCTCTGCCTCCTTTGTGACCCTTGGAGAATCCCACCCCACTGGGGCCTTCTGGACCCTCCTCCCACCCGTGTCACATGGGCTCCTCAGCTCTACTGGAGTCCTGGCTCCACCCCCTCTGAACCTCTACAGAAAGGGCCCCCAACACTGGGGGACGTGTGGCACAGCCTTGTGAAGTCTTGTGCTGGGGCTGGGCCAGGCTGTTAGGGCCCAAGGGTCTCCAACAGTCAGTGGTGCGTCAGGGGTCCCTGGTGGGGGTCAGGCCTCTGTCTCTGAGCAGTGTGTGGGACACCTGCAGCCATCTCAGGCCTATTTGTCACAGTGTGTGCTCTGCCTGTGAGTGTGTCCATCCGAGAGAGTAAGCGAGAGCCCACGTGTTTCACTCAAGCCGTGCCCCCTCCCTGTTGTGTTTCGGCTGCCTCCTCGTCTTACCCCCGCTCTGGCTGCTCTGCTTTTGCTGCTTTGTTCTGTCGGCTGCTGCTGTCTGTCTGCCTGTCTGTCTGCCTGTCTATCTGTCTGTCTGTCTTGGGATGAGCCGCCCCGGCATCTAGTTCCTGGTGGCTGCTGAGTGAATGGGGTCTGTGCCCCATCCGAGCTTGCCAGAGGGTCTGCATTCATTTGTTTTGTAAAATGAGCTTCACCAGGTAAAGCCTTGCAGAAGCTCTCCACTCCCCACCCCCCATACTCCTTCCTGGACGTCTGAGGACCCAGGTCACCTCCTCCCGAGTCTGGGGACTCAGGAATATCCCCGCCTGCAGGCGCACGAGGGCCAGCAGCACTGGCAGAAGACAAGTGTGAGGCCAGAGGCCCCGTGCACATCCTGGCCGTGGGCCGCCAAGAACATGCCCAGGACGCGGGGAGCCGGCAGCCGGGGGCGCGACGGCCCAGCGCACAGGATCTCCGTGCCACGATGCAGAAGAAGGGTGAGCCCTGTGGGGGTCCAGTGACACCCCCCTAAAGCTCAAGCCCAGCCCCAGGTTCTCAGAGGTGCCCTGCTTGGGGGTCGTGTTGCACCTGTTTCAGCCTGGCCCAGGCCCTGGTGGGGCACCTTGCAGACAGAGAAGAGCTTGGGCAGGGCCCCCAGGGAGGCCAAGGGACAGGAGTGTGAGAGTCACCAGCCACCACAGTGCCCAACTCTGCACCCTGGGCCCAGCTGGGACGCTTTCCTCGGCTTCTGCAGGAAGGTCCCCTTTGGGCTGCTGAGCTAGGGAACATGCGGGGCAGATGTGGAAAGCCTCTGCCACTGCCCAGGCAGCCCAGCCAAGGGGGCCCTGTGCCAGCCCAGTCAGTGCGACAGGCACCGATGACTCAGGTTCGGTACTGCTGGGCAGAAGTGAGGAGGGGACCGTGCTGGCCGAGGGGACCTCGCTGTGCCATGGTCTGGCCGCATAGGCCCAGGACACAGCAGTGTGACTGCCACTGATGGGGACCTGATGCCGGGAGCCCAGGGGCGGGGCGTCCTGTGAGTTGTGACGGCCTCTTCATGTGTGTCCTTTGTGTGTACCTGTGACTCTGTGTATGCCAGTGTGTGTGATGTTGTGTGCAAACGTGTTTGGACCTATGACTGTGCATACCGTGTATAGTGTTGTATGCGTGTGTGTGTGTGTGTATGTGTGTGTGTGTGTGAGCCAGTGCCTAGGGTCAAGGTGGCTGGGCGGAGGCCCCTGCTTACCCCCTCCCCTGCATGGCCCAGGTATCTCCAGCAGCATGAGCTTCGAGGAGGAAGAGGAGGAGGAGGAGAACAGCTCCAGCTCTTCCCAGCTCAATACCAACACCCGCCCCAGCTCCGCCACCAGCCGCAAGTCTGTGGTTCGGGTGAGCACCGGGCGGTGCTGAGCACTGGAGGGGATCTGGAGCAGGCAAATGGTGGCAAGGGGGCCCCCGGAGCTGGGTCCTCAGTCAGGCTGGATCAGCCGGGGTGGCAGGGGGCTTGGACCTAATCTCTGAGAATGTGCCTGAGTCTCCCCCTCAGTGACTGTGGAGGCAATGGAGTCTGGTCACTCGGGGCTGGGGACAACCCCACACACACACGCTGTAGGCACAAGCTTTGGATCCCAGACCACCCCTGCAGCTGGCTGCTGCTCCCTCTCACCCCATAGGAGGCTGCCTCGGCCCCAGCCCAACTGCCCCCTGAGCCACCAGCGGAGGTGGAGGTCCAGGACCTGGAGGAGTTTGCGGTGCGGCCAGCGCCCCAGGGCATCACAGTCAAGTGCCGCATCACGAGGGACAAGAAGGGCATGGACCGAGGCATGTATCCCACCTACTTCCTGCACCTGGACCGCGATGATGGGAAGAAGGTGACTGTGCACAGGGGACTTACACACAGCTAGTGTGTGTGTGTGTGTGTGTGTGTTGCTGTCTGTGTGGATACTGCACCCTCCTTACCTGCCCAGTGTGTGTGTGTGTCTGTCTGTCTGTCTGTCTGTGTGGATACTGCACCCTCCTTACCTGCCCAGTGTGTGTGTGTGTGTGTGTGTGTGTGTGTGTATCTGTCTGTCTGTGTGGATACTGCACCCTCCTTACCTGCCCAGTGTGTGTGTGTGTGTGTGTGTGTGTGTGTGTCTGTCTGTCTGTTGATACTGTACCCTCCTCACTTGCCCAGTGTGTGTGTGTGTCTGTTGACTGTGTGGATACTGTACCCTCCTCACTTGCCCAGTGTGTGTGTGTGTGTGTGTGTGTGTGGTGGGGGGTGGGAGATACTGCACCCTCCTCACCTGCTCAGTGTGTGTGTGTGGTGTGTGTGTGTGTGTGTGTGTGTGTGTGGATACTGCACCCTCCTCACCTGCCAGTGTGTGTGTGTGTGTGTGTATGTGTGTGTGTGTGCATGCGTGCTCATGCGTGTGTGAATGGATCCTTCCTTTGCTCCCCAAGTTATTCCTGTTAGCGGGAAGGAAGAGGAAGAAGAGCAAAACTTCCAATTACCTCATCTCTGTGGACCCCACGGACTTGTCTCCGCGGAGGGGACAGCTACATTGGAAAACTGCGGTACTTCACCCCAAGCCACAAGGATGCTGTGGGCGGGCAGGGCAGTCACTTCCCCAGGCAGCTCCTAGGTGGCAGGAGGGAGCCCTTGGTTCCTTTCCTAGGGTCTCCTCTGCCCACTGGACCCCCATAGGCCTGGATCTCTGCCTGTTGTAGCCAAACTGGGGAATGGCCTTTGACCCCAAGCTGCTCCTGATCAGGGGACAGAGCCCTTACGATTCATGGCCCACAATGTCACTGATGACAGAGACCCTCTTTAGACAAAGCCACCTGGGCTTCAGGACGAGGGCTGAGAGTGAGCCTCTGCGAAGATGGTCCTGGCCTCCCTTGTTAGGGGGTGGAGGGTCTTGAGCCAGGCCTTAAGAAAGGAGGGTGAGAGCAGAGCTCGAGATTTGGGGGACATGGAACAAATACAGAGATAAGAGCTAACCCCGACTCAGTTTAGCTGGGACAAAGGTGCGCTCACCTGCCCTTCAGGGGGCCGGGGCCCTGCTGCTCTCTTGCTGGAGGCCACTCTGGCTCCCCCTGTCCTTCATGGAAACTGAAACCCACCTTCTCCATTGACCTCCCCTCACTGTATTGAGAGGCCCTTTGATACCACTTCTGCTGTGCAACGTGGGGTTCAGTGAGTCCCTCCAGCCCATCCTGCCTGACCTATGTGCTTTCCTGGCTCTGCAGGCTGAGCCGATCTAGCCGAGGGCAGGGGGACCCCAGGGCAGAGGGTACCTGGCCCATTCCTGACTGTGCTCACCCCTCAGGTCCAACCTCATGGGCACCAAGTTCACTGTTTACGACAATGGCGTCAACCCTCACAAGGCCTCGTCCTCCACTTTGGAAAGCGGAACCTTGCGCCAGGAGCTGGCAGCTGTGTGCTATGTGAGTGCCGGGGTCAGGCACAGGCGCCACCATGGGCAACTGCACCCCTCAGGACACTGCCCTGACACTCCGTCTCTCCATCTCTCCCCCCTCTCCTGTCTCCTGTCTCTCTCCCATGTCTTTCCTGTCTCTCTATCTCGCTCTCATCTCCTGTCTCTCCCATCTCTCCTGTCTTTCTCCTGTCTCTCCCATCTCTCCCCATCTCTTCTGTCTGTCTCTCTCCCATCTCTCTCATGTCTCTCATCTCTCGTCTCTCTCCTCCCTCTCTCCTGTCTCTCCCGTCTCTCTCCCATCTTTCTTGTGTACACACAAGGTGACCCTCGTCGAGCTGTCCTATGCGGTGTGGCCCTTGGTGGGAGGAAGGCTCTGCCCATCTCCTATCTCAGAGTCCAGACCACAGCTGACCGGCAGACTGGGTGGGGTCCTGGAGTCCACGTCTGACTCCACACCTCCTTCTGGCAAGGAGGGCAGTTGGCCTGCTGGTGGCCAGGCTTTGGTATTTGGCCCGCGTGAACTGCAAGTGAGGCCCCTCATGTACACAACTGAGTGGAGCGTGTACATGAAGGAAGTGAATCTCAGAAGTTGGGGCCTTGCACAGGGCCCCAGGGAAACACGGGGCCCTGGGAAACTTATTTCTAAAGGTGGGCTAGTTCCTGGTTGTGTGTAGGCCCTGGGGGCTCTGTAGCTGCTTTGCATGGTATGGTGCCACCTGCTGACGAGCCTCGGGAAGGCAGCTCAAGGAGCCAGCTGAGCTCCAGCTGTTGCCCTGCAGCGCTACAGGCCCCCAGTGAGGATGTTGGGGTGAACACAGCAGCAGATGGACACCCGTGGGGACCTTTCATCCAGTGTGGGACAGAAATGATGGCAGTGGGTGGGTGAGGTTACTGTGTTGCAGATAAATGCTGTGAAGGAATAAAGTAAGTAGGGGAGCATGTGGGCTTTGGGGAAAGGCGGTGGGGCGCCTCATTGAGGTGGCCTTGGTTAAGGGCCAGAAGACAGCGAACACCAGCCAAGCAGGTAGAAGGGGAGAAGGCAGTGAGTTGGGACAGTCCTGTGAACGTGAGGGGTGCAGACCATGAACTGTATGTCCAGGTCAAGTCGAGGTCAAAGTATGATCTTCAGCTTTTACTGTGATTTACATTCATTAGTAACTCTAGATTCCTAACAATTCCTTCACATTTGGCCTCATCTCTCATCTCACACTTCACATTTGTGAAGTGGGGAGGACAGTGTCTGAGTGTGGCAGGACGGGAAGGGTGCTGTGAGGGGCCCCTGAGGACTGGTGTCTCAGGAAAGTGGAGGGCTGATGGGGACCAAGGATGAAAGCCAAGAGTCGAGTTGAAGCTGTGTCTCCCAGCAGGCGTGATGCTGCTCCTTGGTGGGTACTGGGACCATCCAAGGTGGTGCTGGTGCACTGGGGTGGGTGGGGGGGGCTGCTTTCTGTTTGCCTGCATAAAGATTGTGGGTTTTCAGGTGGGTGGGGATTTTTGTTTGTGTTTGTGAAAAGGGGACTGGAGCCCAAGTGAGTCTGGGAGCCTCTGTGCCTAGGTGCTTTCCACAGCTTGGGTGAGTCGCAGGGGTGACTCCCAGGTGCAGAAGTGGGTCTGAGAAAGGGTGGGGTGTGTCCAGGCTGTCTTGCCAGAGGGAAAGAGCTACTGAGATGCTGTAACCAACACAGGGAAGATGGCCAGAAGGGGCTTTGCAGGGTGGGGACCAGAAGCTCGGGCTGGGTGTCTGCTGCCATTCCCAAGAATGGTGGTAGAAACTCTCTCGTGGACTGATTCCCTCCCATGCAGTGTGACCAGAAGATCAGTGTCGGGTCTTTCTGTTTCCCAGGAGACAAACGTCCTGGGTTTCAAGGGCCCGCGGAAGATGAACGTGATTGTGCCGGGCATGACCATGGTCCACGAGAGAGTCTCTATCCGACCCCGCAAGCGTGAGTGTCACCCCACCCAGCCCTGTCCCGCTGTCCCTAGCATCAGGCAGGTGGAGGCCACCCGCCATGGCGCGGGCTCAGCTGAGGCTGCCCTCGCAGGAGCACGAGGCGCTGCTGGCGCGCTGGCAGAATAAGAACACGGAGAGTATCATCGAGCTGCAGAACAAGACGCCCGTGTGGAACGACGACACCCAGTCCTACGGGCTCAATTTCCCACGGGCGTGTCACGCAGGCCTCTGTGAAGAACTTCCAGATCATCCACGGCAATGACCGTGAGTGTCTCCATCCCTCCTGGTCACTCCACATGGTGCCCCAAACCCCAGGGCCCTGAGCCCAGGGTTCAGCCCCCAAGCCCTGCCCGTAAGGATGTGGGTTACCCAGTTTAGATTAGACAAAGAACTTTCTACTAGAATGACCTAAGGGCCCCGGAGGGACATGCCAGGAGCCTGCCCCGAGACTCTGGGCCCTGAGCCGCCTCGGGTGGGTGGGAGCAGCTGGTGACGGACGTTTCTCTCTGTCTTTCTCCCCTGCTATTTATCTGCATCATGCTTTTTCTTTGCCGCCTGTGTTTTTTCACCTGTCTTCTTCTCTGCATCCCGCTTGCTCTTCCTTCCTGGCCCGCATGTCCGTTTCATCCCATCCTTGCTGTGCGCTGGGCCCGCTGCAGCGGACTACATCGTGATGCAGTTTGGCCGTGTGGCTGAGGACGTGTTCACCATGGATTACAACTACCCGCTGTGCGCTGCAGGCCTTTGCCATCGCCCTGTCCAGCCGACAGCAAGCTGGCATGCGAGTAAAGGCCGCCTTGTGCCCTTTGGGATGGCCTGGCCTGGTGCAGGTCTGTTTGCCTGCCCACGGAGACGCCCCGCTGACCTCTGTACATAAGCCTCCTGCAGATGAACCCATGGCTCTCGGGGAGTGCCCCTGGCCCTGCTGGCCAGGCCAGGAACTGGCATCTCTGCCGCTAAAATGGAGCCCGGGATATGGGAAGGATGGGGGTAGAGGGGGTTCTCCTGTGTCCTATAACCGACACTCACCCCACTCTCGGGCTGGTAGCCTGCTGCCATCCTGCCTGCCAAGCTGGGCACCCTCTTCAGCAGGGAAGAGGTGTGGAGGAGAGGAAGAACAACCTAGGGCTGCCAGGGGGCCCAGCCTTCCTCACCCAGGAGCCCGAGGTCTCCCGGTATCCTCATGCGAGTGCGTGCGTGTGCAGCGTGTCTGGGTGTGTGCACATGTGTGCATGCATGTGTGGGACCTGCAGAACTCAGCTTGACAAGGAGCAAAGGCTGGGAGGCCAAGGCTGGCAGCCCTCAGGCCAACAGAACATCTTCCGGCTTCAGAGGCATCTACCCAGCCTGGGCGAGGTTTCAGGGTGGCAGAGTCTGGTGAGAGATGGCATCATGCCAGGCTAGAGGGTCGGGCTGACTGCACTGTGGGAACTGACTGGTGGCCTTGAGATCTGGCCCGATTGACTTGTAACCTTGTGAGCGCAGTGTCAGGAAATGGCCGTCACGGCCAGCTGTGTCCAGGGCGTGTGTGAAACTCAGGCACAGCGTCACAAGTCCCACCCTAGGGCTGTGCAGGGATCTGTCAGCTGTGCCCAAAGTGCTCTGCAGAGAAACCACACAAGCCCCAGAAAACCTGACTCTGAGACACATGGGACTGGGGTGGGGCCACGCGCATGCCCAGCGCAGACCATCTGCTGCTGTCTGGGAAGACCCGGTTCAGGCGCCCATGCTGTGCTGCAGCTCCCTGCCATCTGGGACATGGTGCGCGGAAAAAACAGGACAAGGAGATGGGGGACGGGCTTTAGGTCCCAGACTGATGAGAGGGTTAGGATGCTTAGGGTCAACTAGTCCAACTGCCACTTAAGGGGAGTCCTGCTCAGAACCTGGGTGCACCCCGGCACACTGGCTGGCACGTGGCCAAGTTCACACTTAAGCGCCTCAAAGCTCTTGGTGGTTCTCTGGTGTCCCTGAGGACCCATGTCACGTCCGTCCCTCACCCTTTCCTCAGTTCCGAGACTTTAGAAATGTCAGTTGATGGATGAAACACACACTAGGCAGTAAGCTGCTGAGAGCCGAGGGAGGAGGGAGGTGCTGCCCAGGCCTCCATGGGGCCAGGCCAAGGTCCCCTCTCCTCTCAGCCCACCATGCTGCCCCTAGAGAGGGTCTGGGGAGAAGCCGCAGCCATTCTTCCTCCAGAGTAGATGTGCTTGGATGTCGCTGTTCTGTAGAAATAGATTTTTTATAAACATTCCTAAAATCACACTTGGAACATGGGACTGAGCCTCTGTAGTGGGGTGGGGTGCTAGTGTTCAGGGGAGGGGCTGGCCAAAGGCAGATAGGACAGCTCAGACCTGGGCCGGCCCCTCTAGTGACCTCACTGTGCTGCCAGACTCTCTCTCTCCACTCTGTGCTGCCGCCACGGTGCAGGCTCCAGGACCGTTGCTGTTTCTCAGTAAGCCCCAGATGCCGCGTCCTCTCCGCGGTCCAGGTCTCAGGCTCTTTCCTGACTCTGCATGAGGCTTGCTGACACTGGGAGTGGCAGAGCCCAGACAGTTCCTGCCTTCAGCTGCAGCCACTTCTCTGGGCCTGTTGCATTCTCCAGAGAGAGGGAGCTGGGACACAGAGCAACAACAGTCAGAAGCACAGGAACTCTTGGCCCGGCTTTCCTTCTCCAGAACTAGGGTGGGGCGGGAAGGCTAGGGCAGAGGGACCAGCTGAGGTGGACTTGGCTGGTCAGGCGGGGACAGGCACTGGAGATTCACCTGCTGGGAGCCGAGTGACAAGAGCAGCTGAGTCACTTGCTGGTCAGGTCCACAGCTGTCCCCTTCCCGTGCTGCCAGCAGTCTGACCACTGGCCTCACAGCCAAAGACTAACCCTGCCAGGGCCCCTGCAGACGGCCAGGGCCCAGCCTGCCCCCGCAGGAAGTTCCTCCCCCTCCATACCCTCTGTCCAGACTGCCGGCTGGGCTGGGGTCTGGGAGCTGGAATGATCAAAACCTGAGGGCGACAGGTGGCAGGAACTCCAGGTGGCTCCTCAGTCTGGAAGAGGGGGCAGGTCATGACCCCCAAACACTTCTCAGTTCTGGTTTTCTGTTCTCTGGCTTCAAGGTGCTCTGTGTGTCTGTCTGTGTGTCTGTGTGTCTGTGTGTATTCCGGGGGCAAAGGGCAAGCCGCACATAACCAGCCGAAGTACCTGGTTGGCATAGTCTTGCTTGAGGAGAGTCCTGGTCACCTGTGGCTCTTGTCCAACCATTTCCTGCCCTGGGATCAGAAAGCATGCATGGGAAAGTGCCAGCATCCCATCCCACAGTCCTGACCGCAAAAACCCACCCCAGAATGTTGAATTTCTCATCCCTCTCCTAACCAAAAGATATCAGCATGTGACCACGGTGGCTTTGGGGTGAATCAGGATGTGCTCTAGTGACTGTGCCTTAAAAATCACGACACTAGTTCAGAGGAACATGGCAGGTGCAGACCAGGCTGAGGAGATAGGGGTAGCTACCCCCAGGCAAGACAGGCAGTTCTGCAGAGGCCAGGGAGGCCCGTGGCAAGCACAATCCCGTCTGAGTCCCTTCCCACACTCAGCACACGCCAGCCACCACCTCCTCTCCAGGGCCACAACAGCTGGTGACCTCGGGTCAGCAGGTAGCCCTCAGCACAGTTTCCAAATGGCTGAGCGTGTTTGTTCTCTAGGGGATGCCAGGCACTGTGTGGCAGTGTGTGCCAGAACAGGCGGAGGGCCAGGTTCTCAGTTGGGACCACTGGTCACATGGCTCTGTACCTCCAGTCGGCAGTTTCCTGTCATCGGCAGGTTTGGGTACGGGAAGTTTCCAGTCACGCTGAGAGGCTAGTTGGTCAGGCAGAGAGTAGCACTCGGGACACAGAGCAAACCCTGTCCTCATCCTCAGTCCGTCTTATCATCCACCCACAAGCTTGCAGTAGGATTTGGAGTGAATGAAAGTTCACTTGCTTTCATCGCTACCTTTCGAGCTCATCACTGTGCCTTTTTTTCTTTCCCAAGAGACTTCTCACCCCTCCGCTTCTGTTCCATCATGGCCCAGGCAGAGCCAAGGGAAGGCTGAGCCCCCTTCTCCCAGAGGGAACTGATAGGGGCCCCAGAGGGAAGCCCAGCCCTGGCCTCTGTCCTGCAGTGGTGACCACGGGACTTGGTCAGGATGGGTGGGTGATGCTTCTCTGACTGGGAGCATACATTTAGCCAGTTTTCATAATGCCTAGAGCATGTATGTCTACTTGCACAAGACTGTCTTAGCCTATTTTGGAGTGGTCAGACATCTTATTTTTGTTCAGAAGTATCTGGAGTTTTAGACAAACTTGCATAACTGTGCTTTTATTAAGTGACTTTTGAATAAACTTTGGTATTCTGGAGCAAATGTATTTCCTTATTGGTATGTGCAATGACAGTTGGTATTTTTCCCATGTCGACATTATGTATGTTGTAGAAGTTAGTGTTTGTCTAAGTACAGAACCTATAACAGATTAAACTTGAATTGTTTAAACATGCTCTTTAGTCTTTTATTTTTAATCTCTTGCCCCACCCCAATAAAAGGGAGAGAACCCATTTCTCCCTAGGGTTTTCCAGCACTCAATCCTTCTGACTCTGGGGAGAGGAGGTTGGTGATTGAGAGATAGTTGCTCATTTAGAACAGTTAGCACCTGGGTCAGAACTGTACTGACTGAACTTCCGGTTCTGGAAGTCAGAGCGGCCGCAGAAGCTAGAAAGACTATGAGGTAGGTTCCCCGTGACCTCCCGCAGCTCAGCTGTGCAAACCAGAATGGACTATATTGCTTCCCGTGTCTTCCTCTGGCTGACACAGAACAAAGGCTGTGATAAAGCTGGAGGAGCAGGGGGTGGGGGACAGGCACCACTGAGGGACGACATGGTCACTTGATTCCTCTGGCAAAGTCACACCTCCAGAGCCAGGAGTGGATCATGGCTGGGAATTTCCTTTGCAGCATGTGGGGGCTACTTCAATAGGAAAGATGGTTGGTTATTTAAGTAGCAGCTCAAGGACACATCTTCACACTTTAAGGTTAAGATACTTTTTTATTGTAGCATAATTGACACATTAGTTTCAGGTATACACAGTCCTTTCAGCCTGTAGCTATAAGCTGATCATCAAAGCAAGTGTACACCATCTTAGTAACTTTCCCATTCGCAGTATGAGGTGGTGTCACTCCCATATCTTCCAACTGTGCAGGTTGAATGTCAGGTGAAAGCAGGCCCTCATGCAAAGCATGTGTTCCATCTTTTAATTTCTCCTGTCCTGCAGTAGTACATTGCTTTAGTCCTTCTGACGCATATTTTACTTCCTTATTCAGTTTATAAAAGAAGCTTGAACTGCTTTGTGTGTGTGTGTGTGTGTGTGTGTGTGTGCGCAGTGCAAGGATGGATGCAGTGCCTCACTCATGCAGGTAAGTGCTTAGCACCAGGCTGCATTGCTCAACCCTCTTCGCCCACCCCGATCATCTTCCTCTTTATTTGCCCCCCACAACTCTTGGTGTCTCGGGCTTTTTTTTAGTTGGCATGAATTTTCTTACATACTTATATAAGAGAAATCAATCAGTATTTGCCCTGGTGTTGTGAGCTTAACATAATAGCCTCAGGATTCAACCACAATGTTGAAAGTACAAAATTTCTTTTTCCAGTGTTTGTGTGTGTGTGAGCGAGAGAACAGAGTGTACATGGAACTCCTAGACTGTGCATGCCCTGACTGCTCTAGTAAGGCAGGAGCATAGAGAAACAACACCTAGACTGCACATGCCCTGACTGCCCTAGTCAAACAGAAGCATAGAGAAACCTAGACTGTCCATGTCCTGACTGCCCTAGTAAAGCAGGAGCTAGAGAAACAACACTAGACTGTCATCGCTCTGTAAAGCAGGAGTGAGAAACAACACCTTCAATGCCCTGCTGCCAGTCAAAAGAAGAGAAAACCTAGACTGTCCATGTCCTGACTGCCCCAGTAAAGCAGGAGCATAGAGAAACAACACCTAGACTGCACATGCCCTGACTGCCCTAGTTAATGCAGGAGCATAAATAGGAACGTGTTTGGAATTATTGCCTTAGGGAAATAAATACCCAGGAGTGGACTTTTAACATATCATAGAAGTGATTTTGGATATTAACCCTTTAAAGGTATATCATTTACAGATACCTTCCTCCAATCAGTAAGTTTCCTTTCTTGTTGGTCTTTCCCTAAAATGCAGCAGGTAAGTGAGTGAGTGAGTGTGTGTGTGTGTGTGTGTGTGTGTGTGTGTGTGTGTGTGCATGCTGCGGCATGTTTACTGTGCATTGTTGTGGGGCACTTTGATGGTACATGGCCAAGTAGTGCTTGGGACCTTGGGAGCATCAGGACAACACTCTGGTGCTCAAGGAACCATGCAGTGGCAGGGACTGAAGCACTTGACCAACGGTTCCTATAGTATATTTTTAGATTTAGTCCCATTCACTTTTGCTTTTACCCCCTTATCATTGAAGTAAAACCCATATTATCATTAACATACAAGAGCTTACTTACTAAGTAGTTTTCTAGTTATTTTATATTTTCAGTTATCTTTTTATTTTATTTGGGGGTGTGCTAAGGAGACCATTTGTGCTAGGTTCTTAGTCTTACAGGCAAGCTTTCCTTTTTTTCTCATTCTGTATAATCTTAGCTGTGGGCTTGTCTTAAGTAGACTTTACTATATTAAGGTATATTCCTATGTACCCATTATATTTAGAGAATTTCAACATAAATGGATGCCTTGGGAGCATGTTAGTTTTCAGCTGTGTGGCTGACTGACAGTATCAGGTACAGAACCAGTTCAGAGGCTCTCTAAGTTGTTCCTTTATTATTTCTTCTAGTTGTTTCCTTACTCCATCTTGGCCCAAGAATCTCTTTCTTTCCTAGCAGTTTCTGGAGCAGGCAGGCCCACTGGGATTCTCCCAGCAAGCTGTCCAGCAGGCCCCCACTCTCTCTCTTCTGTGAACAAACTATCTCCCTTAAGCTCTTTCTCTAATAACTCCTTTCAAGACTCTCTTCAAACTCGTTTATCTCCTAAACACTAAAATAAGCCCAGCCAACCCAGGCTCTCTGCTTCTCTAACACTCTCCTGCCAGGCTGAGGACCCAGTCTCAACCAACTCTGAACTGTTTTCCCAACTGTTATATATCCCCATAATTAGGATATTTGCCCATCCCTTTAACTCTTAAAGGTTAGTCCTAATATATCCCCCTTCTTTAATGTTTTTATATAGGAAGAACTACACGTAGAAGGACAACTTGTTACATAACCTAAACTATTCCTCAAGCCCCAAAATTATTTCTTTCCTTATCCCAAGAGTCCTTAAGTATATGCATGCCTTGGAATCATCATAGTTTGTTCTATGACTTGGGATCCTTAAGCACAGGATTATGGAATTACAGAATTTTGATTAATATCCATCTCATGTCGAAGCCAGAGTAGCTGTCTCTCAGCTTGCCCTGGGTCCATATAGTCCCACAAGGAACCCTTTGTGTTTTGGGTTTTAGGAACTTGAATTCATTTTATAGGCAAATAAAGAATTTAGGTTAGAGGATATAATGGATGCTTAGAAATTAACATGTTAACATAAAGTAAACAGACAATACCTATTCTGATTCTAAATACAAACAGACTGTTCTATCTGTGGGGGAAATACAAAGGAAGAACTATAATAATTCTATCTATGGGGTAATACAAAGGAAGAACTACAATAATTCTATCTATGGAGGTAATACAAAGGAGGAACTTGTATCACTTGTCTTTCCATTGTTCAGCGATTTGCTTGAGGGGCGCCAGTAACATCTCCATATGTCTTGTGGCATATGGGGTGTGCTAAGCGTAGCCCAAGGGCATCTGCTCACTCCAGGAACAGGAAGAGCCTCAGATCATTCCTTCAGGTCATGGGAATGAGGTCTATAATTGTTACTGGTTTTTGGTATATCAAATACGACATGGGTAGCTTGCCAAGCTCTGCCGTGCGGGAGAACAGAGAAAGGAAGAACTATAATACATATATAATTTTAATTAATCCCTGCACCCAGAACAGAGTTTATTGGGTGACACAATGGAGGAATTAAAATACAGCATTTCAATCAGTTCTTGGACCCAGAACAGAGTCTGTCACAAAATGTCCAATTGCTGCACAATGTCATGATTGACTGTAGCCAACAATGTCCAGAAATGGTGAGAATTTTTTTTTTTGTCCAATTTTGATGGAAGTATGGGACTGGACTGAGGTTTGAAGAAATGCTTCTACAAGCGTAGCAGTGGTGGTCATGGCAATGAATCATTTATCAGGACAGCAATAATCAGGAGATAAGTGGGTTAACAGGAGCACTGGAGCAGTCTTTTCATGAGTCTTCCAGTTGCAATTGAACACTATATTTAGAAACTAAGACTTTTAGTGAGTTATTAGAAGTAATGAGCATCAGGGGCTTGTTATGGATCCAAGTCTGGGGACAGAAAGTAAAACGCTTCATGAAAAAGGGATCAAGAGAACATCTTAAAGAGAAAGTAAAGGTGGTAGAAAATAAAAGTGGTAGAAAGGGATAAAAGGAAGGAGCTTGTTAATTCAAACATGGGATACTGGCATTGTCCAATCAGCAACCTGTAAAAGAGTTAGGCAAAGGATATACTTAGTGCTGTAGGAGCTAGAGGCCTTTTTCTGCAGGTCCTCTGATGTTGGTTTCTTCTGATTCCCTTGGGGATAGCTCACAGCTGAACACTAGAGGACTGTGGAGCCTCTGGCGGCCTTAGGGCTGAATCAGATGGTAGAATCCAACTCCTGATGAGGTGTAGTGGGACCTCAGAGTTTCTCAATGGGGCTGTCATCCTCCACAGAGATATAAGCATAGCTAGCCTTCTTGGATGAGGTTATCCACTACCCATGCATTATCAATTTTTACCCAGCTGGGTGAATTAATTAATGTCTGAGCCTGTGTATTTTCTTGAAAACGATGCTCAGCCACTGTGTAGGGTTCCCCTTGAGGAGTATTTTTAAAATTCATGGAAAAGTATGTCATAGACATGGAATCAAGCTGAGGCATACTCCCTTTCTTGTGTTTTAACAATAGTTTTCAGGGTCCTGTGATACCTTGAGGGGTCAATACCTTGTCACTGAGGATTATAGGGGACACCAGTGATATGTTTGGTTTGCCTTTCATCACAGAATGATTTAAAAAATCTTACTGGTATATGCTGGACCACTGTCCGCTTTGATAGCATGTGGAATACTTATGACAAATATTGCAAAAAGAAGGAACAAATGGCGTTAGCCCTTTCCAGAGTCTAGGGACAGCCCATATAAAGTGAGAGTATGTGTCAATCATGACATGAAGAAAAGGTTTGGGAAGCGATTAATAAGTGTATTATCCTTTTGACATAATTTGTTGGTCTGTAAACCTCGAGGGTTAGCTTCAGCTACATGAGGTGTACAATGTAAAGGAGCACAGACAAAACAATAACATACAATTTATCTGGCTTGTCATAATGGGATGCGATAGTGTACATGAAGGCAGCATGTGTTTGTGGCTCTTATACTCCCTGCAGTAAATGGTAATAGTGAATCTATTGACAGTATTCCTGCATGTGTTGATTGGAGGGACAGGGTACAGTTTAGAAAGATGGGATTAACCCCTGATTTTGCGGGGCCTAGGGCTGGCCCCATGCCCAGTTTCCCACAAATGGGCTATTGGATGGTTATCCTGAGAGGACAGGGTCAGGATTAGAACAGCATTCCATTTGGTAGTGTCCAATTTTCACAGGTAAAAGCATCTGATATTAGCTCTTGAGGTCTGAGGCTGGCTCCTCCTCCAGGTTCTATGAGCAGGAGTACGAGCGGAATGGCACACCCTTGCTCAGTGATAACTTTTTACAGTATCTTGGGCATGGACTGGGTGGCAGGGGCTCCATATCTCCTGTGGAGATCCCCTGATCCAATATTATTATTCTGAGTTCCCCTCTGCACCGCATACACTTCTGTGGCAGTTACAAGTGCCTGATTGTTGGGCACTAAGTGGCTAGGCTGAGGCCTAGCTCTTTCCCACCATAAACCCTTAAGCCCAGAAAGTGGGCTCTGTTTTTAAGGCAATAAAACTTCCAAAAGCCCAAATGTTTACATCTGCTAGAGAAAAAACACCTGTTTACAGGGCAGGATGTGCCTGGCCTTCTGAATACCCTGTTACAATGGCTCAGGATACCGCTTGTGCTTGTATCCCCTCTACCCAAAAAATTTGTATAGAAGGCCTAAGCTATGCTCAGCAAGCGGGAACTGCTCTCCAGAACTCCCCACTGTGTTGATGTCTTTCTTTCTGCAGCAGTGGCAAGGCAGAAGCTTCTCCCAAGTCCTTCCTTCTCCTTTCACAGGGATGAAGTCTGGCAAGATCTCCCTCCTTTGTGCAGGAGCTGCTGGCCAGGGCCCCCTATGGTGTACGGAACTAATGTTCCTGTAGGCTTTGAGGTAACACATTATGTCCTCTCTTTCCCTAATAGGCTGTAGAATTGTTTGGCAATCCCTGTTAGCATTTTTGAATGCTAACAGCTGTAACAAATATTGTTGGGTTTCTTTTCCTTTTATTTGTTTTTTGGAATGAGTCAGTAAGTTTACGTAAAAAGATACACCACCTGAATGCTAGGGGCACGCACCATCAGGGTTTAAACATCTCACAGGAACTATGTCTATAAGCTAATTTTCTCCAAAGATTAAGATTCCAAATATTGGTTTTACTTATGCACAGCCACATACTTTCACATCTCGCTGCCATACACAAGGTCACTCTGCCAAAGACACCCTTTCTCTTCTCTGCCCGCCTGTCAAGTTATTGGCATGCTGCAAGGCTGTTTGGAAATCCTTGGGGGTGGGGGAATGATCTTTCTTGTACCTTTAGGTCCCTATCTCATCCAGAGAATATAAAATAGCCACATAATGCACAACTGGGTGATAGCTCATCCAGAGAATATAAAATAGCCACGTAATGCACAAATGGGTGATCGAATTCACCAGGTTTCCTGGGGAGCTGAAGCTGGGGCGCCCTCCCCCCAACTCAATGTCCTCCAGCAAGGCCTGGTGGGCCCACCCAGAACTGCGACTGGCTGGGACTGTACATGGGGGAGGGTCCCATGAAAACCCCCCATGGCATGCGGGTGCAGAGTGCCGCACATTATCTCAAAACCTAGTGTATTTATGTAACTGATATCCCATCACATTTTCTAGAAACAAAGTGTGTGTGCACGAGGTGTGGTCTGGGGACCATCTTGGTAATTTCCTATACAATGGTCTCAAATGGCACAATGGAGATTTTAGGATCTCCATTGACTTTTGTCTAACACAGGTTCATCAACTGTATTTAGAGAATTAGCGCCAAAAACCAATATAGAATGGATTGTTCAGTGTATGAATAGGAAAAGCTCAAATAGACATTGAGATAAATGTAAAATAAGTGTCAGTAGCTGTAGTGATGGTGTGTCTGGGATTGTCAGTAAAACACCACTGTGTTCTGGAAACTCAGAAAGTGAATCCAAGAACAGAAACAGAGACTCCCACACATCTGCCTAGAAAAAAAAAAGGCATGACCTTATCATTACTGTTCCCTTCTATGAGCTGTAAGGATCAACATAATTGATGCTGGCTAACTGAGCAGCCATGGCGATGGGATGGAGAGTGAGTGGGAAATGTGGGTCTCTGGTGGTGGTGGTTGCACACTGGTGGTGGGATTGGTGCTGAATGATGAATCTTTCCAGCAACTGTCCTGTGAAATAGTTTGTACTTTGTAAATCACGGTGTTTAAAATCAATAAATAAAATAGCCACGTATTAAGTGGTTGTGATCTGGAGCAGCCCAGGGTTTTCTTACAGGTACTGCTCATTGCGTTTAGTTCTCCTACCCAGCCTGGGTCACTTTCTACTGAAGGAAATGAGAAAGTCAAGGCTGAGAGGCCTGAAATACCCACTCAGGGTCCTCTGGCTAAGATGGCAGGAAATGGATCAGGACCAACATTTCTCCACCAGCCAAAACCACAAGTGAGCTCAGAGGGCAGTCCACGCGTCCAGGCCCAATAAGCTCAGAGGGAAAGAGGTGGACCATGCCTCCTGGCCCAGTGGCTCTCTCCCAGCACTGTTCACTAAATGAAAACATTAGTAAGGTAAGAAGAAACACTCATTTATTTCCACTCAGGGAATCCCAGCCAAAGGCAAAAAAAAAAAAAAAAAAAAAAAACCAGAACCAGGAACCCAGGACTCTTAGACGATTGTGGTGAATGAAATGACATGGAAAACAAGTTATGCAAAAATCAAAGCACACCTGTATTTGCTGTGCAGCTTTAATGACTTTTTAAATCATATTTTTACAGGTGAAATAGTCAATATAGATATAGATGCAATATATTTTCTATAGACTCTTCAACTTTTCTCTGTAGTTCAATTAATTAAAAGAAATACCTGGTAGTATTAAGACACATGATCTTAATCCAATCCCATACATTTGGCAGCAGTATAATCATGTGAACAACTGAAACTCTCTTCCTGGCATTTTACAGCAGTTGCACTGGAACTCAAAGCCATGTGTGCCTACACAGTTTCTCAATTCTCCAAGTCTCCCACATTTTATGACTGGGAGTATCCTGAGGAATGTGCTGCCTTTAAATTCTCAGTACTTATGGATGTGAACTGTGAATTCACTTGTCCTTGTCGCATGTCCTGGGTGCCATCTTGTCTCCTAGAGACACATGGCAGTCCCAGCCTCCACCTGCTCCCCCACCCCCAGCTCTCTCCAGGGACCCTGACACCTGGATGCCATGTGGACAGTTGCCTCTGCTAGGCATCACTGTACTGCTACACTACAACAGCTACACCCTGTAATGTCCCTGGTGGGTTAGCACCTGGTCTACACTCGGTCTTCATTTGTTTCAAATCACGTGATGGTGAACACAACTTCTGGAAGTTTACTCAGAAATAGGAAGTTCTAAATATGCACTCTAAGTGCACGGGTTCCCTTCCCTCTGCCCTGGCTCCTGGCTTGTGCATCACATGTGGGGACCACCCCCATCTCCCTCAGAGCAGGTTGTCCTAGAGCCCCAACTGGCTCAACCCTTTTGGCTGGGCCAGAAGGAGTATCGGAAGCACCTTCCTGCTGCTCTAGAGAGGGCACCAAGGTGCTTAGGGATGGCGGCCGAGGCCAGCAGAGAGGATGAAGAGGGGCTCGGGGATGGCGGCTGAGGCCAGCAGAGGGGGAAGAGGGGCTCAGGGATGGCGGCTGAGGCCAGCAGAGAGGGGCTACAGTCAGGTCATGTGCGTGAACAGTCCCTGCCTCTGGACTCACTCACCGGCTTCCCGGCATCCTGTGCTGGAGGCACTGTGGCACTGAGGGAGGGGTTGGACAACAGAGCCCTTCCCTACTCTGGCCCCAGAGAGCTCACAAAGGAAATGATTTCTTCTTAAACCCACGGAGCCAAGACACTGCTCACGTTCTCCAGGATAAGGCATCTTGGAAACAGACACCTTTGCTCTGGCAACCGTAAGTCTTCAAGAATAGGGCGATGCTCGTTCAGAGGGGGAACCATCTGCTCTCCGAGCAGAAGAGTCAGACCTTGTGCCTGAGCAGTCCCGTCTGTAATTACAATAAATCAAGCAGGATTACTCAGTGTGTCTGCTGTGGGGGGGGAAGGCAGGAAGAGAAACAGTGACACAGCCGGGTGCCCTCACCGATCTATGATATTCTACAATACTGGTGACAGGGAGGTGAAACCAGGAACAATACACGATCCATGGGTGTGACCTGGCCAGCTATGACATCTGAACACGAACTGTGGTACAGGGCACAGGGCCAGGATGGTCAGAGAGGCTGCAGCAGACGCCTTGGAACTGGAGTACTGGGCTTCACCAAGCTGGCGGCTTGCACTCAACACCCGGTGCTGTTCGTTTCCTCAGTGCACCAGCGACACAGACTTCATCAGTGCTGGTGCCCCAACTGTCATCCCTGAAGTTGTGGGGCCACACTTCTGTAGTGGCTTCCTCATGCTCACTGAGCCTCTCTGCGGTGAAACCAGCATTTTCCGCCAGCACGGCTGGGTCTTCATGAAAGCAGCAAGAACATGTTTCTGGCTTTGGATCGTCAGCAGGGACACAACCGCCTTCCTGGGCTCCGGGGTCGGTGGCTCCCTCCCGCCCAAAGGGTTGGATTCCTGCTCTTCTACCACTGCCATTCTCTCTGCTATTTCTTCAGCAGAGGGCTCTCTGAGGTCAGGGCAATCCACCAGGATTGTTTCTTGTCTATGCTTGATGCAATCTGAAATGTCATAAATTGGAAAAGTCTCTTCAGGGTAACCTAGAGAGAAAAGTGGCAGAGCGTCTTACAAAGAATGTCTTTCCAAACATACAGAGACACTCACAGAGACTACTGAGCAATAGCCATTCTATTTTAACAAATTTATTTTTGAAAGAATCAAGGGGGTGGGGGATGGAGAGACAATACAGTGGGTAAGGCATTTGTCTCACATATGGCTGACCCAGGTTCAATCACAGGTGGTCCTCTGACACCCTCCAGGAGTGATCCCTGAGTACAGAGACATGAGTAGCACCTGAGCCAGGTGTGGCTCAAATCCAAACACCCAAACAAAAAAGCCTAAGAGAAAGAACTCAAATAAATTTAAAGTTTCACTGGAGCACACTTTCAGTGACCAAGCCGACTCTGCCAGTGCTCTCCGAAACACCAGCCAATTCAAATGAGGATCTCCCTTAAGTGCAGGCATAGGGCTCAGTGCGTGAGAAGCTCTCAACGGCAGTGCAAAGTTCTCACAAACATGCGCCTCAATTGAAAAAGATAAACAGCAGGAGCAAGCAGCAGATGGGGAGGGCACAGGTCCGGGCGGATGCTCATCATCCCAACTCTTCCCTGGGAGGGGATGGGACTGGGGATGGGAGGAGGAAAGGCGCTTTTGGGAACATGCCCTTGCAGCCCCGCATCACAGCAGTGGAACTAGCCATCCAATGACAGGCCACCCAAGACCACTACTCCACTCCAGAAGTAGCAGCCCCGCTCTTGGTTTGTGTCTTCAGAAAATGCGACCAAAGGAAACAACAAACAGGTAAACAAAATGGGTAACACTGGTCTGGTCCCCAGCTAGGGTGATGAGGAAATGAAGCCAAATCAAAGGAGGAAGTGAGATGAATGTGTGTCAGCTGGGCCGTGCTCAAGCTCGTCTGCCTGGGCCGCTGCCCCCGCCACGCTCAGCACAACATGGAAGGCAGGAGAAGTCAAAATCCATTTGCACATTATCATAATCAGCAAACTCAACCCTCATGTAAACCACTTACTACCTCCAAACTCAGAAAAGCCAGGGTCTTGACTGCGCGGTGCAGTGTCAGAGATGCTTTTTACATTCACTCTTTACCATGGCGACATTATCAGCATTATTATAAAAATCTAACTGTAAAGAATTAAAGTGTAAAATGTAAAACGAAAACAAATCACCCAGAATTGAATCTGATCATTTGCTGGCCTTTGTTATCATAGAACACATATTTTAATAAAGGATCATACTATATATCAGATGCTCTACCCTGAGTTTTTTTTTCTGTAGTGCCAGAAATCATGTACTCTAATTTTTCTCATCTAACATTCTATCATGAGCATTTCTCCCTATGAATAGATACTGGAGTAGGGGCAGGTTGTGCCACACCCAATGGTACACTGGGGCTCAGGGGTCATTCCTGGTGGTGCTTAGGGGACTATCTATGGTGCTCTGTGCAAGGCAAGCATCTTAACCTTGTCTCTCCAGCCCTTTGTTGTGGCTATTTCTCCCTCATTACTTACATAACCGGCACTTATGCCACATTTCTAAGACATTCAGATTCTTCCTGGTTTTCCCTTATTATGCATAATAGATCAGTTAACATCTCTGAATATGGGGCCAGTGGGACAGAACAGCAGGTAGCGCATCTGCCTTGCATGTGGCTGACTGAGGTTTTTACCTGAGCATCACCCAGAGTAATTACTGAGCACAGACATAGGAGTGAGCTAGCGAGCAAGTAAGCGGCAAGCAAGCAAGAAAAAATCTCTGACTTCAGATTCCTGTGTACTGTCCTGCTGAAGATAGACTTCTAAAAACATGAAATCAGACCAGGAGCTTTAAGTCTTTTGTATTTGCACACTTCGTGACTTACTTTCCAGAACAGTATATACATAGTCAGTCCTTCCAGTAACATAAGAACTGTCCATCTGATGGGGCCGGAGCGATAGCCCAGCAGGTAGGGCGTTTGCTTTGCATGCGGCCGGCCCATGCTAGCCCGGGTTGGATCCCTGGCATCCCATATGTTCCCCTGAGCACCACCAGGAGTAATTCCTGAGTGCAGAGCCAGGAGAAACCCCTGAACATTGCCGGATGTGACCCAAAAAGGAAAAAAAAAGAACTGTCCATCTGATCATGGTCTTACCAGCACTGACAGTGGTTACAATAAGAATTTTGTCAAGTACCAAGTTATCTCTCATATATGGAGCATAAAGAAGCACAGCATGGGCCCAAGCACAAACCCTGCACGTCTGTCTAGAGAGTGAGTTTGTTGCTGTGGACGCAGATGTGGTGACAGGAACTGCAGACCCAGGCTTGGAACCCTGACGGTCTGGGGTGCGTGTGGTGCAGCAACAATGTCTGCCTGAGGCTACCAACAGTATTTGTACATCACATTGCCTAAATTGAAATAAAAGACTTGGTGCAGTCTTAAAATTTCCGGTCTTCAAGCCAGAGAGGTAGTACAACCTACAGGGTGTTTGCCTTAGATGCAACTGATCCTGGTTCAGTCCCCAGCACCCCATATGGGTCCCCACACCTGCCAGGAATGATCCCTGAGCACAGAGCAGGAGCATGCCTGTACTCCTGAGCAGAGCTGAGTGTGGCCCTAAACAAAATGAACCAAAAAATTGCCAGACTTCAGGAAAGCTGAAAAATGGAGCTTCTCCCGCAGGGACTGCAGAAACACTGAGTGCTTGAGAAGCCCATTTCTTGGCGAGTCCCTGCCTTCTCCACACAGCAAGAACACAGCTGGCTTTCGTACTTCCATGGTGTTCTGGTTTAAGACAGGAGGCTGATTGACAAACCAGGATATTCCTCTATGTGATGCAGACAGGTTATACAAAAGCAAAATTCCAAGGACTTGCCAGAGAAAAAAATAGTAATTCTTCTGGTCCTAGAGATTTAATATAGGGCCACAAACAAACATGGAAATCAGGGGTCAAAGAGATAATATAGCTTGTCTGCACCAGGCTCAATAACCCATACCCTACCTGGTCCCCTGAGCACCACCAGGAGTGATCCCTGAGCTCAGAGCCAATAATAAGCTGAGCACCAGTGAGTCTGGTCTAAAAACAAACACACCCCTAAATAGCAACAACAACAATGAAAACCAAACCCTGCAAATCAAGTGCTTTAGAAAACAATCACTTTTATTTGGGGGGACTGGGGATGTCTCTCAGAAGGTGTCTCTCAGGGGCTGTCTCTCAGGAAGTGCTGGGGGTGCCTTTCAAGCAGTACTGGGGGTGTCTCAGTGCTGAAGAGGCCTCAGGTCTCCTCCCAGCAATTCTCAGCCAATCAAGCCAAAGAAAGGCTCAGTGCAAGGGCCCAAGGCTGTGATGGTGCTGGGGATCCCCCAGACATCCCAGCGGTATTGGAAGGGGCCTCACAGGCAGTGCTCAGGGGCATGCAGTGCCGGGGACCATAATTGGGGACAGATACGTCTTAGCCCCTGCACTACACACTCTCTGTGCTGGACACACGGAAGGGTGAATCTTAGCCCCTGCACTGCATGCTCTCTCTGTCCCCTTGTTGTTTTCTTTAAACTAGTATTCTCTGACCTACAGAAAGAAGAGAAAACATTTTGCGAATTTAAACTGTTCTACCCTTTTCCTTTATAATCTCTTGTACCACTTTATAAAAATTAATCTTTTTGTTTTGAGGCCATTGTAAGTTCCTCTATAAATTTTAAGAAATGATAGATTTTGCTCAGGTTCTCCTAATCATATAGCTTGTCAAACTACAGTATCACTACCAGGAAAAATATATATTGTCAATGTGCAGAACATTTTTCTTGCCCAAGAATCCCCTACACCTACTCTTACCTGCCCCCATTTACTCTGCTTGGTCTCTGGAAGCTATCTGTATATTCCACTGGTGCAGCTGTAATTTTTTTCCACTGTAAGAATATTATGTTAAGAGAACTACACAGTGTGATATAACCTCTCGGAATAAGTTGGCATGCATGCATAATTTACTCAGCATAATAACCCAAATTAGTCCTTTTTATGACATGTTTTCTCTTATAGTGTAGTTTGTCGTTTTAGCATATCTTTCTTTCACAGAACAAATATTTTAATTTTGGTCAAGTTCTACTTATCAATTTTGATAAATTGTGTGAATATCACATCTAAAAAATTCTTGCCTAATACTAAATATCAAGGATTTTCCTTTTTTTTTTTTTTTTTGCTTTTTTTTGGGTCACACCCAGTGATGCTCAGGGGTTTCTCCTGGCTCTGCACTCAGGAATTACTCCTGGCGGTGCTCGGGGGACCATATGGGATGCCGGGGATCAAATCCAGGGCCGGCATAGGCCAGCCCGCATGCAAGGCAAACGCCCTACCCGCTGGGCTATCGCTCTGGCCCAAGGATTTTCCTTTTGAAAAAAAGGTTATAGTTTTAATGTTTGAGAGCTAGTTTGACAGGCTGGAGTACATGCCTTGCATGCAGAAAGCCTAGCTTTGACCCTGGCACTACATGGTCCAACCCCACCCCCCAACTCAAGCACCACTAGGAGTTTAACAAGCACTGAGCTGGAACTAGCCCCTGGGCACCAAAATTTTGTATAATACATGAAACTTAGGTTCTAGTTTTTTTTTTTTTTTAATACAGGTCTCACTCTCAGTAGGTTATTGAAAAGGCTATCTTTCTTCCATTAAGTTGCATTTGCACCTCTGTCAGGAAATCAGGTCAACTGATTACTCCCACTTCAATATTTTTTAATTATCCTCTTTCTCCTGCATCTCTTTTTTAGGTTCTGTTTTGTTTGGGGGCTACACCTGGCTTACTTCTGGCTCTGTCCAGAGATAACTCCTGCTGGGGCTCAGGGAACCATATGGGGTACCAGGGATTGAAACCAGATTGCCCATGTGCAAGGCAAATGCTCTACTCACTCTATTATTACTCCAGCCCCTACTTCTCCTGCATCACTATATACAATTTAGAATGCCTGTTCCTACAACAAATCTTGCTTAGTTAAAAATCGTCAACATGAGAATTAAAAACTCTACTACACTGAATCCCTCATGTATGGACAAGCACTTTAAACCATCTCTCTGGCCCAGTATTTTATTTCACATGTTCATGTAACGTTTTTTTGTGCTAGTACATATAAATACAACTGTACCAGCAATGCTTATATATGCTTAACCTGGATCCTGAAACCTCCTGAACTCATTTATTACTTCTGGAGTGGAGTTTTATTAATAGGTCCCTGAGGTGCAGGGTAACAGATGGGGCTTCGGCAATAGAGCACTTGCCCCTTGCATAAGTGAAGCCCTGGGTTTGATATATGGACACACACACACACACACACATACATACACACAGAGAGAGAACCACAACCACATCTACAGAAGAAATTCCTTGAGAATTTTCACACAGACAAAATAGAAGAACAGTTTTGTTTCTTCCGTTCTTCTGCATGTCTTTTGTTTACTTGCTTGCCTCTGAGCTACCTAGACATTACAATACCACACTGGCTAAAGTAATCATGCCTGTCTTTTCACAGTCTTAGAAAGAACGTATTCTTCTTTTTTGTCATTAAATTATAAGTTAGCAGCAGGGTTTTGTAGCTTGTCTTCAAGATGAGGGAGCTCCCCTCTATTCATAATCTGGGAGTTTTCATTATTAGGAGATCTTGCTTTCATTTTGTGATCAAGGAAAAGGCCAGTACAAGTGCCGGAGCAATAGTCCAGCGGGTAGGGCATTTGCCTTGCATGCAGCCAACCCAAGTTCTATCCCGGCATCCCATATGATCCCCTGAGCACTGCCAGAGTAATTTCTGAGTGCAGAGCCAAAAACAATCCCTGAGAATTGCCAGATATGACCCCAAAAGCAAAAAATTAATAAAAATTAATATATTTTTAAAGGGGCGAGTACAGGTTTTTTTAAATTTTTTTTTCTTTTTTGGGTCACACCTGGCATTGCTCAAGGGGTTACTCCTGGCTCAACACTCAGGAATCACTCCCTGGAAGTACTTAGGGGACCATATGGGATGCCAGGGATGGAACCGGGTTTGGCAGCATGCAAGGCAAATGCCATGCCCACTGTGCTATCGCTCTGGCCCCCAGGTTTTTTTTTTTTTCCAAATAATTTTTCCCATCATTTTTTTTAGTCCTTTCTTCTTTAATAGTGAACTACTATTTACTACATCTGGGATTATTTTGTTATTTGATATGTGGTTCTCCTGCTATGGATATGTGGTTCTCCTGCTATGGAAATAATGGTATCACTGTGTCACTGTCTTCCTGTTAATCATCGATTTGCTCAAGCGGGCACCAGTAACATCTCCATACGTCCTGTCTCATGAAAGTAGAGCCCAAGGTACCTCCTTGCTCCAGGAACATAAAGAGCGTCAAACCATTCCATCAGGTCATGGGAATGAGGTCTATAATTGTTACTGGTATTTGGCATATCAAATACGACACGAGTAGCTTGCCAGGCTCTGCTGTGTGGGTAGCATACTCTTGTAATCATCTCTAAATCCAGCATTTATTGATGAGCGGGCTGTGATAGGCTAGTCTGCTGGGTGGAGTTCTGACGAGGGGGAAGTCCAGATGTGGAAAATGGAGGCCCTCACAGAGTGGGGTGGGGGGGTCATCTGGCTTGTTGACGAGGCTCTGCTGGGGTGGTGGGCCAGGGCTAGAAACCGCCATCCCTCCCGTGTGCCTCATGAGCAGCTGGGCACAGGGAGAGCCAGTAGCAGCTCTGCCCCATGTCTGTGAGTCTCTGTCTGGATCAGCATACCTGGGCCGGATGCCAGACAACAGCCAGACGAACCCCACTCCGTGAGGGCCTCCATTTTCCACATCCGGACTTCCCCCTCGTCAGAACTCCACCCAGCATACCAGCCTATCACAGCCCAGCTCATCGAGATCCACCCTGCAGCAGTTGTTTTTTAAATCCCGCCCAGGAATTAAATCCAGATTCAGAGACTCACAGACATGGGGCAGAGCTGCTACTGGCTCTCCCTGTGCCCAGCTGCTCATGAGGCGCCTGGGAGGGATGGCGGTTTCTAGCCCTGGCCTCGCCACCCCAGCAGAGCCCGGAAATAATGGTGGTATGAGAAAATTCCCAAACCAAACCAAACATGAAGCACAGACTTTATTACATAAGAGGTGCTGCAGCTTGCTCCCTAAGAAAGGAAAACAAACTCAGTGGTCCCTCTGAGTTGAAAAGACAAACTGATACATGAGTCCAGGGAAGCCAAAGTGGCTGGAATTCACAGGAAAGATTACTGAAAGTAGAAGGGCTTCATAAAGAAATAGCTTCAAAGGTCTGCAGAGAGAAACATGGTTTTGGCTGAGTTCTGACCTGTACATGTATGGGAAAGAATGTATCAGGCCAGGAAAGTACAGAAGGATCAGGCTGAAAATTCTGTGGAGCTCACACATCCGTAGGAAAATACATATTCCTTCCAGCCAGATTGGAGCGGTTCTCACAGGGCATAAGAAGGACATTGCCTCAGTAGCCACAGGGTTGAGAGGGTAGTACAGGGGTGCAGGTTAAAGCACATGCCTTGCAGAGCCAGAGATAGTACAGCAGGTAAGGCATTGGCCTTGCATGCGGCTAACCTGGGTTCAATCCCCTGCCTCCCTAAGAACCCTGAGGCACCTCCAGGATTGATTCCTGAGTGCAGAGCCAGAAATAACCACTGAGCATAGCCAGGAAATGCTAAAAACCAACCAAACAAAAAGAAATGCAAGCACATTTTGAGGCCTGTTGCAGTATACCTGCCCAGAGCCTCTGCATCTGCCTGGAGTTGCCTCCTGCAGGTCACTTTGTAGATAGGAGGAGGGCAGTTTGAATGTGGCAGTTTATCTGACCATGTATTCTACACTGGCTGGTATAAATATTCTCTCATGCTGCCATAATCATCGTGGGACTAGCTAGATCTTACCGGTATATTTGCCTGGCCACGTTGGATCTCTAAGTAATTAGACCAGAGAGAAATGCTGTTTGCCTACAAGCAGACAAGCATGGCTCTCTGATAACTCAAACGCAGATAAAATACAGTACTACCATGAAGTAAAGGCGAGACTCTTGTGAAGGCTTGGAGAAATATTTAACTGGCTATAGAATATTCTTTGGTACAATGCACGTCTTTGTACTCTGAGATACAGTTCATCTCAGAAGTCCCTCCTCCACTGCAGGGGCACTTCCAAGGCAGATCTTGGCTCCCGAACATTAACATCTCAAAGGGCCTAGGTGAGGTCCTGGGAGAAATTACCTGAGGGCATTTGACCCTGATGGCTTTCCATAGGGAGTGGGAGGTCTGGGTTGCAGGGATATAAAATCCTAGCCTGCTTCCTCTCTCAGAGGCTCTCTCTTTTTTCCCCCTTTCTGCTGGTGCAGCTTTGCAGTCTCCTCTCTCTGCGGGGCCTTAACATATGGTGGCAGCCCTATTGGCCTACATGTGGCGGGGCCAGCTGGGAACCCTAAGTTTGGGGTTGTTTCCTAATGCTGATTTGTATGCCAGAACCTGTGTTAAGTAAAAGCATTTTGGGGAAGGGGAGGCGTTCCCAGAAGCGCAGGGCCCAAGGGGCTGGGTCCGGGGGGTTAATATCCAGGATATATCAGGCACTGGTAGGAACTTTACAAGAAGAAAACAAACAACCCCATCAAAAAATGGGGAGAAGAAATGAACAGAAACTTCAGCAAGGAAGAAATTCGAATGGCAAAAAAACATATGAAAAAATGCTCATCATCACTAATCATCAGAGAGATGCAAATCAAAACAACAATGAGATACCACTTTACACCACAGAGACTGGCACATATTCAAAGAGCAAAAACAACAAAGTGCTGGCGTGGATGTGGGGAAAAGGGGACACTCATCCATTGTTGGTGGGAATGCCCGGCTGGTACAGCCTTTCTGAAAAACAATATGGACTTTCCTCCAAAGACTAGGAAATTGAACTCCCATTTGACCCAGCCATACCACTCCTGGGAATCTACTCTGGGAAACCAAAAATACGCAGCGGAAACACCATCCCTACTTTTATGTTCATAGCAGCATTATTCACAATAGCCAGAATCTGGAAGCAACCAGAGTGCCCAAAAAATCGATGACTGGATAAAGAAGCTTTGGTACATCTACACAATGGAATACTATGCAGCTGTTAGGAAAAATGGAGTTATAAAATTTGCCTATAAATGGATGGACATGGAGAAGATTATGTTGAGCGAAATTAGCCAGAAGGAGAGAGACAGATACAGAATGACTGCATTTATTTGCATGGCATAAATATATATGTACATATTATGATGCCAATATCCAAGGTCAAGTGAAACATATATCAGGAGGTCTTGTCAAAGGTGGAAATTATCACAAACGTGTGGGAGTCAGAGGTTAGGTAAGACAGAAAATGGAACAGTGTGCTAATAATTGTCGAGGGTACTAATGCCAACCTAGAACTGAGCATTAGAGGCAAAAGGATACACATGACAACCTTTTAATGTATGTTCTGTAATCCATAATCTGGAAGGGAAGGAAAAGAGAAAGAGAGAGAAAGGGGAAAGAAATAAAGAACCTGCCATGGAGGTGGGCTGGGGAAGGGGGAGGGAACCGGGGACGTTGGTGGTGGGAGATGGGCACTGGTGGAGGGACGGGTGCTGGAACACTGTATGACCAAAAACCCAAATATGAACTTTTTAATTGTATATCTTTTTATTTGTATATCTCACGGTGGTATAATAAAATACTAAAAAAAAAGAAA
>JAJIBD010004495.1:0-16122 GCA_021461705.1 Cryptotis parvus | reverse complement strand
GCTGATGTTGAACAATGAATACTTGTGAAAACTACTGTGAGAAAATTTGTAAATCATGGAGTTTTAATATTCTAAAATTAAAATAAGTAGTTAGATAGATAGACAGACAGACAGACAGACAGATAAAACATTTACTACTTTCTAGGGGCTGGAGTAGTAGTCCAGTGGGTCAGGCATTTCCTTTGCAGTTGATCTGGGTTCGATCCCGGCATCTCCTATGGTCCCCAAGGACCACCAAGAGTAATTCCTGAGTGCAGAGCCAGCATAAACCCCTGAGCATCACTAGGTGTGACCATCCTCCCCAAAAAAAATAAAATGAAATAAGACAGCTGCTACTTACTAGTTCTCAATGCAGATATACATATGCATTTTTGCCCCAAATAAAAATTTTTGTAACTATAGTCTGTACTAATGTTTTGCCAATCCTGTTCAGGATGACTCGAGCGTAACAGCTTGTAGATGACAGACAACAGGCAGATGGGGTGATAGTTGTCAATGTCCTGGATGTCTCCCTTCTTGAACAGTAGAACTGTCTTGCTGGTTTTCCAATGGGAGGGCACCTTGCATTCGGACAGGATTGGCAGAACATTAGATGAAGGGCAACCATGCGAGCAAGCTGGCTTCCAAAAAAGGATTCAGCACAGTCGACCATATCCACACAGTAACCAAGCTCATTGAAGTTTGTAGGGAGTTCAGGATGCCATTCTGTCTCACGTTCATTGATTTAAAGAAAGCCTTTGATTCTGTGGAGACTGAAGTGGTCATCGAAGCCCTAGACAAACAGGGTGTTCATACCCAATACATCAAGATCCTTCGTGAACTGTATTACGGATTCACCACCAGAAACTCACCATTCTACAAGGAAGTGATCATCAATGTCAAAAGAGGGTTTGGCAGGATGGTACCATTTTACCAAAACTCTTCAGCGCCACCCTTGAGAACATTATGCTACAATTAGAATGGGAAGGAATGGGAGTGAAGATAGACGGTCGGCAACTAAACCACCTCCGCTTCGCTGATGACACCATTCTAATAACACCAAACATATGCTGGCTGACTTCGACCGAGAATGTGGAAAGATAGGTCTACAGCTGAATCTAAAGAAAACTATGTTCATGAAAAATGAACTAGTTCCAGAGGCCCCATTCACTCTCAATGGAACAAACATCTCTGAATGCAGCAGTTAAGTGTACCTAGGTCAAGAAGTCAACATGATGAACAACCTAAAACCTGAGCTGTGCAGGAGGAAGAGAGTGGCATGGAATGCCTTCAAAGGCATCGAAGAAATAGCTAAAAAACAAAGAACCTCCGGCTCCGGGCACATCTCTTCGACTCCACCACTCTCCCTGCATTAACATATGCCTCAGAGACCTGGGCCCTACGAAAGCAGGTTGAGAATGCTATTCGAAAGAGCTATGCTTGGAATATCACGCCTCACTCAAGTGAAAGAAGGAATCTGGAGCTCCAACCTCGGTCGCTGTTCCAGAGTCAGGGATGCTGTCTCATTTGCCAAGGCATCAAAAAATCAGATGGGCTGGATATGTAATGCGATTTGAAGATGACCGCTGAATTAGGGCCCTTACCAACTGGATCCCACAGGATGTCAAAAGATCATGTGGCCACCCACCTACAAGATTGTCAGACTTCTTCATCAAGCGGTTTGAAGCTCTTTGTATTCCTGAATCAACCAGATGCCATTGGGCTACACTGGCACGTGATAGAGTCAAATGGAAATATTACTGGTGCCCGCTCAAGCAAATCGACGCATAACGGTTGTCAAGTGATCGAGTGGTACTTTGTACATAAAAACATCTCAAATAATAAGTGAGGTGTCCAGAAAATTCTTACCCACAGTCATTAGCATGTTTACTGAGGATCTAGTCTGTCTTGTAAAAAAAACATTTATCTCTCATCTACTATATGCCATACACTTTATGTTCTTCACCTTATTTTGCCTTTGGGGCCACATATGGCAGTGTCCTCAGGGCTTACTTCTGTTTCTCTGCTTAGGATTCACTCAGTGGACCATAGATAGTGCCAGGGTTTGAACCTGGGTAGCCAGCATGCAAGGCAATTTCCCCTAACACCTACTATTTCTCCAGATCCTTTAAGAATTTGTAACCAAAAAAAATTTAATGGGGGAATGGGAGACACACCCGTGATGCTCAGGGGTTATTCCTGGTGTTGCACTCAGGAATTATTCCTAGTACTGCTCAGAGGATCAAAGTCGGGTAGGCCTCATGCAAGGCAAATGCCCTACACTATCACTCAGGCCTGTAGCAAATTTGATATGTAAAAAATACTGCTTCTAAATTAGTTGGGATGCTTCTAAATTATATAGATGGTGATTGATTTTTTGATGAACAGAATGTTGTCATATGTGTAATGCAAAATTTCAAAAACATTTCTATTCTAATCCCATTTTACTAAGTATATTCTGATCTTAATAATTCAAATCTTGTTTATAGTTATAACTGAAAACATGGGCTCCTGAGATAAACTGAAGATCAAACCCACCCCGAAAATTACTATTGATGTAATAGTAGACAAAATATTTACCTTTATATCTATGGTTCCTCATCTGTGAGGTTACAAAATTATAAATTTTGATTACAAATTCTTTTGTGTAATAGAGGATCACTGTATCACTGTCTTCCCGTTCATCATCGATTTGCTCGAGCGGGCCCCAGTAACATCTCCATATGTCCTGTCTCATGCTAGTAGAGCCCAAGGCATCTGCTTGCTCCAGGAACATAAAGAGCCTCAATCTATTCCGGAATGAGGTCTATAATTGTTACTGGTATTTGGCATATATATCAAATACAACACGGGTAGCTTTCCAGGCTCTGCTGTGCAGGTAGCATACTCTTGTAGGCATCTCTAAGTCCAGCATTTATTGATAAACCGTGCGGCCAAGCGGCCGCGTGAGCCAGGCGCTGATAGGCTGGTCTGCTGGGTGGAGGTCTGACGAGAGAGAAGTCGGATGTGGAAAATGGAGGCCCTCATGGAGTGGGGGGTCGTCTGGCTTGTTGCGAGGCTCTGCTGGGATGGTGGGCCAGGGCTAGAACCCACCATCCCTCTCGGGCACCTCGTGAGCGGCTGGTCACAGGGAGAGCCAGTAGCAGCTCTGCCCTATGTCTGCGAAGTCTCTGGACCGGCATACCTGAGCCGGATTTAAGATAGACTGCTGCAGGGTGGAACTCGATGAGCAGGGCGCTAATAGGCTGGTCTGCTGGGTGGAGGTTTGACTAGAGAGAAGTCCGGATGTGGAAAATGGAGGCCCTCCTGGAGTGGGGGTCATCTGGCTTGTTGCGAGGCTCTGCTGGGATGGTGGGCCAGGGCTAGAACCACCATCCCATATCAATAATTATTCTGTAAATGAGGTCTAGTTTGGTATACAGAAAACATTGTTAGATTTCCTTCAGTGACCTTTTTTCCTTCCCTCCATTTTCTGCCTGAAATTTAGCAGGTTTCAGAAGTTGGGGTATTAGAAAGTCATCTGCTTCTCCAATTTCCTGACATCAGTCTATGGTGCTGAATAAGCCGTATAGAATAGTTATGTAAAAAGATTTCATATAGCTTTACCGGGTGTACTTGCAGACCCAAAAATGAAACTCAAGTTAACTATTTGTGAAAGAATTAATATTACACTTTGTTATGTTAACAATTATTTGACCTAGATTTTTTGTTTCCCATTTCAAAGTTGAGGAAGAAATAGTTTTCTGCACCTTGCTTTGGGATATTCATTCATTAACATTAATTAACAATAATTGGCTTAACATCTACCACACATTAGATACTCTACTCTCCCTGGAAATAAACATAAGGAAATAATTCATGTTCGAGTTGTGCATACATACAGGGGGAGAGGGTGAATGCTAATACGATGAGTAAATAAGCAATTATGATCATCTCTGTTCTTGAGAAGAGTTCAAGAGAAAATAAAACAGGACAAGGTAATGATGAGGGATGGTAGAAGTGTACTTTAGGTTGGGTAAGGAATACCTTGCCGTAATGTGGCATTTGTGTTTAGACATAAAGAATAGAAAGGAGGCAGAGACAAATATCTGGGGAAAGAGTTTCTAAGAAGGCCACATGCCTGAAGCTAGAGAAAAGAATAGACAGTGTGTTCAAACTGTAGTCAGCACAGTGGGGTGGGGCAGGAGAGATGACATCAGAGTTCTAGGCAAGGGTATTAGTCAGTGAACTGACATGAACTGGTTTTTTTTTAGTGGTTGTACTCAGGAAAATATACCCTTTGTAGAGAAAACTAGACTTCAGGGAATGGAGTGACCAGACCATTTTGGAGGCTATTCCAGATTAATCATAATATAGATAAGTTTTTAAATCAACACGACCTAAGTTGCATCCACAGACTGTAGAATTCAGTATGCTGTACAGTGATATAATGGAAAAAACTACATAATTTTTCAGATAGGAGTAGCTGCTTGACTGGTTGGATGCTTTGGAAAGAGAAAGCGACAGAGACGTAACCATCAGACTATAGGAGGAAGCAAAGTACCTGTTCCCTGAGCCAACAGGTGATGTTTGACCCTATCAAAAGATAGAGCCATAGGGTCCGGAGTGATAACACAGCAGGTAGTGCGTTTGCCTTGTACACGGCCAGCTTCAATTTGATCCCCAGCATCCATATGGTCTCCTGGCCACTGCCAGGAGTAATTACTGAGCGAAGAGCCAAGAATAACCTCAGCGTCCCTGGATATGACTCAAAAAAATAAAACAAATTATTTATGGGTTCCTAATATTTAAAGAAAAAGAAAGATAGAGCCATAAACTCTAGTTGCTGCAGTAGTGATAACCTTGATTAACAACACAGTTTACTGGTTAAGACTGCAGACACTAGCATAGGACAGACCTGAGCGGGTGATGCCTTTACCAGCCACGTAACCTTGGGTAGGATAGATAGTCTTCTCTACTGAACTTGGGCAGTTCAGTAGAGAAAGCGTAATAAAATTGTAAAGGAGTTTAGATGAAATAATGCATAAGTGCTTAGTTTAGATTAGCTTTAGTTTGACCATCAGAAAAAAAGTAACTTATTTTCAACCAGTATTAGTATGACTTGAGGCACAAGTGTACCAAATATATAAGGGCAGCCTTATATATTAGATCATATTACAGCAGTCTCCCCCATTCTCATATTAGTTTTATAATTGTTGGAGTAGTTTATCTAGACTAACAAAACAGCACAAAACTTTTAGCAGTTTCAGATAACTTCCCATTATTTTTGTTTGTCTATCAGTATAACACAAGAACACATAGGTGATCCATCCATCCTCAAACTCTTCAAGTTCTGCCTGCTCAGTTGAGGGGTAGTGAAAAAGATAATGTAGGAAAGGTCAAACTTCTTGATGCCAGCCCTGGAAATGATAACTATCCTTTCCGCCCACTTCAATCAACCAGAACCCATTTTTGTGGCCATATCTACCTGTAAAACAAAAACAAAACACTTAGAATGCAACTCTGTTCACAAGAAGAAAAATAAAATTTGGTGAACACGATGCTGGATCACAATTACGACTTTTAAAAGACAACTGAGAATTTCTATTAAAAAGCATATCAACACTATTAATAAGTTTTGGATATTTTCATGAGAACAATTATTCTTAGCAAAATAGAAAGTGGGACTTCAAAAGGGCTTATATCTAAAGCCAGCCTCAAATTAAGTTTATATTAAGAATTTAGAATTACAGAGAACTATTTAGAATTATTTTAAAACAGAAAGGCCTTTTTGGGGGCTGGTGCAATGATGTAGCAGGTAGGGTGCTTACCTTGAGTGCAGCTGCTCCCCTGAGTCCCGCCTGGAGGAACTCCTGAACAGAGAGCCGGAGTCACCCTGAGCACCACTAGGTGAGCTCTGCAACCAAAATTTAAAAAAAACTATTTTGACTCCTTTTTGCCAGATTTTGCATCCTGTAATTACCTCAGATAGACCAAGATTTAGGAAACACATGTTTGTTTGAGAGGGCTACTCTAGTCATTCCTGTGCTTGTGGTTTTTCTTATACTACTTAACTTCAAGGGACAATTTTCTTTTGTACCTAAATTTTGAACTTCCTTATTTTTTACCTAGGATAAGCAATATTAATTTCAATAAATACAATTACTGTAAAATACTATAGGAACCAAGCAAAGCTATTAGCTTATTCAGAGGTGGTGTCATCATTTCATTAAATAAATAGTAGTTTTCCGCATCTGTTTTCTCAACTGAAACCTGCTTTTCAAGTTATCCTCAAGCTGACTTGTTTGCCTTAATAAGATGTGTTGCAACATAAATGTGCTAAATGACTGCATTGAAATCTATGTAAAATTATACCTGCCCATACACTTGTGAGAAGACTTTCAAGTTTAAATGTGTTTAATTATCATAACCACACAGGAAATGTTTTATGTTACGTTGGCATTAGATCTATATTACTGAAAGAAGGTATGACCAGCTCATTTGTACAGACCTGGGTATTAATGGGTTTGATCTTGTCTGTGTAAACTCAGACAAATTTGGCTGCCTAGAAAAACAATTTCTTAGAAATCAGTTGCTGAAGTGTTTCTTTTCATTCTGGTGAATGAACTTAATAAACAGAAGGTCCTTGTCTCCTTTTTGAGGCTTATATATCATCACAAAACTTTGTTAATATTCCTCATTCCATTTTTATCAGAATATATTCTTGTATTCTAAACTAAGTTCTCCATTATGTTGATCTTTGAAACATATATTATGATTTTAAAAGGGCAATAGAGACTGAGCATAACAGTTATTTCAATGTAACACTAAAGAAAAATATATTTAAAAACACTCTGAGATTGCTCATGAGATTGAATTGCAAGCACTAACTGCAATTTTGGACCCCAGACCATAGAGTAATCTCTGTACCCTCAGGGTTGGCAGTCTTTTAAGATTGGCATGTCAAGTGCTCAATTAGTCTTTTGTTGAAGGTTCTGAGTCTGCAAGATGTCCCTTTTCTCAGTTACCACCTCTTTTAATCACTGTACTGAAATTCTCCACATCTGTGAGCTGTTAGAATTTCAGCCTGTAGTTCTTAATCAAAATAGCACATTAGAGTCACTCCAGGGAATTTTGGAGTGATTGATTCTTCACTTTAAATGTGCTCTGCTTTTTGTTTTTTAAATAGCAATGTAATTTACATACCACAAATCCAACTATTTAAAAAGTACAATTCAATGGATTAATTTATATAACTGCAACAATCATCACTCCAATATCATTTGAGAAACTCCATGTCCCCGCACAAGACTCACACACACACACACACACACACACACACACAAAGAGTGTTCCTTATACCTGTGTGTAGAAGAACAGAAGGGAGCTTTCAAAAATTCTTTTATGGTAAACATCAAATTTTGTTACAAAACACCTCAGATGATCTGATTCTCTGGACTATAATGTCAATTTATGATTTGGATAAGTCTTTATAGAAAAAGTAAAGAACTGGAAAGTATAGGTGTGACCACTTCATAAGCAAGAGATGCAGTAAATTTAGATTAAAGCCACAACAATACGAAGTGTACAACAAAGACCCTTTTGAACAGCTAGAGAACAATTGGCTTTTTTAATAATATTGTTTATACCTACTATTTGTTTTGCATACAGCCTCTCCTTCCTCTGGCAATTTACTCCTTGTTGGTGTAATGAATCTGGAAATGACCCTGGGGAATTTTAATGGCTGCCTTACTTATATTTCCATAACTCTGCACAAACTTTTTTTTTATCATAATCCTTATTGCGTTGTATTTATTTATTCTATGCCTCTCCCATTGCCCTACAGCTCATTGTAAAGCAGAGGACAAACTGCATTTATTTTAGCATTCTAGATTGCCTCATCAATGAAGTATATTAGCCATAAGTACTCATTCAATTCCTAAAAAGAAGTGACTAAATGAAAGCAGTCTTTTTCAAGCCCAGCCCAGGTATGCTGATCCAGAGACTCACATACCTGGGGCAGAGCTACTACTGGCTCTCCCTGTGCCCAGCTCATCACGAGGCTCCCTGGAGGAAAGGCTGGATCTAGCCCTGGCCCGCCACCCCAGCAGAGCCTCACAAGAAGCCAGAGGAACCCCCCACACCATGAGGGGCCGCCATTTTCCACATCCTGGCTTCCCTCTCATCAGAGCTCCACCCAACAGAAGAGCTCATCACAGCCCTGCTCACGCTCAATAAATGCTCAAGATTAGAGGTGACTACAAGAGTATTCCACCAGCACGGCAGAGCCTGGCAAGCTTCCCGTGTCGTATTTGATATACCAAATACCAGTAACAATTATAGACCTCATTCCCATGACCTGATGGAATGGTTTGAGGCTCTTTATGTTCCTGGAGCAAGCAGATGCCCTTGGGTTCTACTAGCATGTAGACATGCCAGGACATGTTACTGGTGCCTGATCGAGCAAATCGATGATCAATGGGAAGACAAGTGAAGTGATACAAGTGAAATGAAAACCACAGAAATTTAAACAGTGATTTTATCCTTAACTACAAGTTAGGATAAACTGACCAGATACACCTCACCCAATTAAATCAGAATCTATAGGGTTGAAAACTAACAGAGTGTTTTTTCCCCAAGTCTCTGAGTAATTTTAATATAAAGCTGAAACTGAGAATCATAAACTTAAAGCCTTAAGAATGACTCAAAATTGCCTTTTTGATCAAAAATATTATGCCTTCTGCCCCTTAGGGCCAAAGCAATATTACAGCAGGCACAGCTCTTGCCTTGCATGGGGCTGACCCAGGTTCAATCCCAGAATCCCATATGATCCCCTAATCACCACCAGAAGTAATTCCTGAAAGCAGAGCCATGAGTAAACCCTGAGTATTGCCGAGTATGACCTAAAAGGCAAAAAAAAAAATGTATAAAATGATAAAAAAATTATTTGGCCTTAGATTACAAGGCAGAAGCAGGGGTGAAGGGTTGATGACGTGAATGATGTGAACTGGAAGTGATGTAGGGATATTGGTGGAGGACCTTGAGCATTTTGGTCATGGTGAGGGGCAGTAACTGGACATCAGAGCTATAGACGCTGATACCATTATATACATGCTACCTGATCAACATTAATTTTTTAAGAAAGAAAACTTGTCACTTGCATCACTTGTTTTCCCATTGTTTATCGATTTGCTTGAGCAGGAACCAGTAACATCTCCACTCATTGGGAATGAGGTCCATTATTGTTACTGTTTTTGGCATATCAAATACACCATGGGTAGCTTGCCAGGCTCTGCCCTGGCTCTGGGTTCATCCCAGGGGGCCCAGTCTTTTTCTTTGTCAGGCCAACAACAATCCAGGGCCCATGGGGCAGAGCCCTGGGGTGTAGACAAGCCTGTCTCCTATCTGCCATCTGCCGATGCAGCCGGGCACCACAGCCACACCTGCAACACCTCAAGGGGTAGGTGGCAGGAAAAACGACAACACCAATTAAATTTTTAAAGGCTTGCAGCAAACTCAGCATAAAGGTCTTGAATGAAACAAAAAAGAAAACTAGAGAACTAAAAGTGCTTGGGAATTTCTGGAGATAGACAGATTTTATTTATTTTTATTTTTTATGATACCACCATGAGATATACAATTACAAAGATGTTCATGTTTGGGTTTCAGTAATACAGAGTTTCAGCACCCATCCCTCCACCAGTTCCCATTTCCCACCACCAATGTCCCCTGATTCCCTCCCTCCTCCCCCAGCCTGCCTCTATGGGCAGGCACTTTGCCTCTCTCTCTCCTCTCTCTCTCTCTCTCTCTCTCTCTCTCTCTCTCTCTCTTTCTACCTTCTCTTACACATTGTGGCTTGCAATACATACATTTAGAAGTTTTCATGCATATCCCTTTGTCTACATTCAATGCTCAGTTCTAGGCTACTATTATCAGTTCCAACAATTACTAGTACACTGTTCCTTTCTCTGTCTTACCTAACCTCTGACTCCCACACACTTGCGATAGATTCCAACACTTAAAAGATCTCCTGATCCATGTTTTGCCAGACCTTGGATATTGGTATCATGCTATTCTTTTTATATCCATCAAATAAATGCAGACATTCTATATCTGTCCTTTTCCCTCTGGCTAATTTCATTCAGCATGATCCTCTCTATGTCCATCTATTTATAGGCAAATTTCATAACTTCATTTTTTTCCTGACAGCTGCATAGTATTCCATTGTGTAGATGTACCAAAGTTTCTTTATCCAGTCATCTGTTCTTGGGCACTCTGGTTGTTTCCAGATTCTAGCTATTGTGAATAGTGCTGCTATGAACATAGAAGTGTAGATGGTGTTTCCGCTGCATATTTTTGGTCTTCCCAGAGTAGATTCCCAGGAGTGGTATGGCTGGATCAAATGGGAGCTCAATTTCTAGCTTTTGGAGGAATGTCCATATTGTTTTCCAAAAAAGGCTGTACCAGTCGACATTCCCACCAAAAATGGATTAGAGGGCCTGGCGATAGCCCAGCGGGTAGGGCATTTGCCTTGTACACAGCCGGCCCATGCCCCCGGATCATCTTGGCATCCATATGGTCCCGAGACCGCCAGGAGTAATTTGAGTGCAGAGCCAGGAGAAATCCTGGCATTGGGGGTGTGACCCAAAAACCAAAAATGGATTAGAGTCTCCTTCTCCCTGCATCCATGTCAGCACTTGTTGCTTTTTTTTTTTTTTGCTTTTGGGTCACACCGCAATGCTCAGGGGTTACCTGGCCGCGCCAGGATACCCTGGAGGTACTGGGGACCTATGGGATGCCGGGGTCAAACCGGCCGGCGGCCGGCTGAGGCCACCACCGTGGACACGCTCCCTGTTTGCCTTTTGGATATGTGCCTGTCTCTGTGGTATGAGATGATATCTCATTGTTGTTTTGATTTGCATCTCTATGCTGATTAGTGATGATAAGCTTTTTTTTAATATGCCTTTTGGCCATTCGAATTTCTTCTTTTTGGAAGTTTCTGTTCATTTCTTCTCCCCCATTTTTGATGGGGTTGGCTGTTTTCTTCTTGTAGAGTTCTGTCAGTGCCTGATATATTCTGGATATTAACTCTTATCAGATGGGTATGGGTAAATATAATGGACAGTTTTTAATCTTGTTATTGATGGTGTTTGGGGGGGGACACACCTGACTGATCTCAGGCCTTACTCCTGGTTCTGCGGTTTGGGATTAATCCTGGCAAGATTCATGGAACCACATGTCATAGCTCTAATGGAACCAGGGTTGGCTGCCTGCAAAAGTAGTTATTTACCTGCTGTACTTGGAAAGAGATAGAATTTTGCATACTTTCCCTGAAAAACCAGGTGATATCCAGAATAATGAAGAGAAATGCTTCCCTGGGACATCTTTCTGAGTCCACATACCACCCTAACTTTTTGCTGCCCAAAAATAACTCAGAGTTGTCACACCTGACTGAACCTGAAGAGGGCACTCTCATCAATTGTCTGTTGGGTGAAGTCTATTCAGATGTAGTTTCTGGCCCCATGCCCTCTTAATATATTATTACAAGCCTGTTATGACTAGAAGACACCAGGGAAGTATGCTCTGTACTTGTTCTAAGAAGTCTGAGTAACAGCTGAATGGACTTGGAAAAGACCTCATTGGTTTAATCTGAGTATTTTGAGCGCATATTCTAACTCCGGCCCTTTCTACCAGTTGTCCTCCCTTTTTTCTCTAATTATGGCTGCATATTCTTTTGTGCCTGAGAATACCCCCAAAAAAACATAAACAAGACTTGAATTTGTGTAAAATGGGAATTTGTAATATCTGTAGTCTTTTCACTAAGGAAATTGGAGAGTGAAGGTATGTAGTCCAAAATAATGATTACCATTAATTCTGGATGGAGAGATAATGTAAATTTATTTTATGTTCTTTCTAAATTTTTAGATCAGTGTATTTACAAAAAAATTAAATAGAGCAAGGGTCACAAGATAGGTTCATGTCAGTTTGGAAGTGAGGAAATTCTCTATTAGGGTAATTAGAGACTTTCTAATAAAAGAATTAAAAGGAATTGGAAGTCTAGTGGAATAACCACAAGTAACATGAATGAACATAGTTATTTAGTTGCAAGTAATAATATGAACAAAAGGTTTTATAATAAAATCTAATGTGAATGTATATTTAAAAAATAAGTAAGATTTCATAAACAAAGTTGGATGTTAAAAAATGGAATTTCTGCATATGGGATTATAAGCATATCCATATTTAGAATGAAGCAGGTGAGTTTTTCTAAACTGCCCAATGTTGGCATTCTTGCTAAATTATAGGCCAGAGTAAAAGGAAATAGTTATCATCCGTGACTACTGTATCTGAAACCAATCACTTCACTTGTATCACTGTCTTCCCGTTGATCATTGATTTGCTCGCGTGGGCACCAGTAGCATCTCCATAGCATCCTGACACATGCTAATGTAGCCCAAGGGCATCTGCTTGCTCCAGGAACATGAAGAGCCTCAAACCATTCCTTCATGGGAATGAGGTCTATAGTTGTTACTGGTTCTTGGCATATCAAATACAACACGGGTAGCTTGCCAGGTTCAGCCGTGTGGGTGGGATACTCTTGTAGTTGCCTCTAATCTCTTGCATTTATTGATAAACCGTGCAGCCGGCCATGCGAGCTGAGCTTGTGATCAGCTCTTCTGCTGGGTGGAGCTCTGACAAGTGGGGGAGTCTGGATGTGGAAAATGCAGCCCTCATGGTGTGGGGTTCCTCTGGCTTCTTGCGAGGCTCTGCTGGGGTGGCGGGCCAAGGCTAGAACCCGCCTTCCCTCCTGGGTACCTCATGATCATCTGGGCACAGGGAGAGCCGATAGCAGCTCTGCCCCATGTATGTGAGTCTCTGGATCAGGCATACCTGGGTCTATGGCCATACCGCCCTGAATGCACCCCACCTCGTCTGAAACCAAACTAACTTTAAAAGGCAACTGTTCAACTTCCTCTTGTGGAGGAGGAAAAGTAAGCCCTTAAGAAGTGTACGTTACCAGTGATTAAGCTGAACCTGTACCTCCTGTCACCTGTGACACCAGAGCACAATCCAGTGAGGATTGTTTTATTGTATTCAACCATCACGCCTTGACTGTCTTGGATAGTAAGACAGTGATCACTTTCTCATCCTGAACTGTGAGGATTCTGATGAGTAGATATGTTCCAAATATATGGTAACTTTTTAAAGCATACTGCTAAAACACAGACACTTGTCAGTTCATTTTTTGTGAAATCCATCTTATGTGAGGAAATATTATACTAAAATCAAAGGCTAAAAATTTTAGCGCAAATCAAGCAAATTGTGTATGTAAAAGGATGCTAAACTCTACTTAGCATTACTTAGCATCTGTAAAAGCAGCATTAGTGGGATATCCCTGTGTAGATACTTGCAAAGAATTGTAGCAAAAACCTCTACAGAGCCAGAGTAGAAGCACTTGCTCTCAAGAGCTCAACCCCTGGCTCAGTCCCCAGCACTGCACATTGTTCCCCAAGCACCACCAGGAGTGAGTCCTGATGCAGATCGGGGAGTAACCTCAGAGCATTGCTGGAGATAGCCCTCAAGCTACAATAAAACCAAAGCCTCTACCAATAACAGAAAATTAATTTAAAATATCAGTTGGGGCAGGGTGAAGGGACCATGCAGAGCTTTGCAGCCCTGTTAAGTTTAGCAACACTTCCTGAGTTAACTCTTTCAAGAAGAGGAATGCTTAAAGAGAAAATTTTAAATTTTTCTTTTAGGGGAGTGGCCTTTTGGGTCACACGGGTGATGCTCAGACGCTACCCCTGGCTCTGCACTCAGGAATTACCCTGGCAGTGCTCAGGGGAACATATGGGATGCTGGGGATCGAACCCAAGTTGGCCGCATGCAAAACAAACACCCTACCCACGGTACTATCGCTCCAGCTCCTTAAATTTTAAATTTTGATCTTGTGAAATAACTGATCGCCAGACTTTGAAAACAAGAAACTGGACATTTGAAATACAATTTGATTTATTGAGTTGCGTTGAACACAGTTTTTAAGGAACACCATGTTGGTAAACAGAGAAATAAATTATTTGTTTGTTCTGCACTCACTGTGGGTTCAGTGTATGTTCTCTTAGATGACAGATGGTCCAAATTATTCTGAACATTAAACATTCTACCCCGGGTGGATTGAAGCAGTAACAATTTTCAGAGGAATCGTCAACTCCAGCATGTGGCGGCAGAAGCAGTTTAAGCACAGCAAGGGAATCAGCCCTTGGGGGAATCTTGCCCGCCCTCTTTTCTGTCTCTCATTTCTGCCTGTTTGATCAACAAAGACAACTGTTGTTTTAAATATTTTAAATTCTTCCCTTCAGGTTTCAATTACTACTTAAGCAAATAGCCCTGAACTTCTAATTGGAAGCTGACTAATAACCTTTTTAATCAATGGGAAATTGATAATGTGGGCCAGGCATAAACTTATGAGGCTAAGAAAGGCTTATCTCTTTCACCCTTCTGCTCTAGAAATGCTGCTTTATATATCTGATTCCCCAGCATTCCTTGCTTTGCATATATTTTACAGCTGCTTTATTACTTTTGCCTTTCGGGCTCTATACAGCTGTTGAGACAGCTGTCAACCTGGGATCTTACAATCCAAACTGCAACCTCAAACTCCAAGATGCTGACTTTGTTTTAATTTTTTTTTCATGTATCTCTACAATTTAAAAAAAAAGGGAAGTACCTGTATGAAACAGAAAACAAAAAGAAAGACCCATGTAGTCTAATGTGATGCTTCATTTTTTGTGTAACTAGCTAGGGCAGAAATTCAGATATTTATTTAGGAAAAACCCTCCACGACATTGAAGCTAAAGGCATCTTCAAAGGTGAAACATCAAACAAAGCAAACTAGAAGAAAAGATAAACATATGGGACTACATGAAACTAAAAAGCTTCTTTTTGAGGGGTGCTCCTGGTGGTGCACCTCAAAAGAAACAGTGACTAAGATACAAAAGCAGTCCACAGAATGGGAAAGAATATTCACCCATTACCCATCTGATAAGGGGTAAATATCCAGTATATATCAGGCACTGGTAGAACTTAACAAGAAGAAAACAAACAACCCCATCAAAAAATGGGGAGAAGAAATGAACAGAAATTTCAGCAAGGAAGAAATTCAAATGGCCAAAAAACATATGAAAAAATGCTCATCATCACTAATCATCAGAGAGATGCAAATCAAAACAACAATGAGATACCACTTTATACCACAGAGACTGGCACATACTCAAAAGAGCAAGAACAACAAGTGCTGGCGTGGATGTGGGGAAAAGGGGACACTCATCCATTGTTGGTGGGAATGCCGGCTGGTACAGCCTTTCTGAAAAACAATATGGACATTCCTCCAAAGACTAGAAATTGAACTCCCATTTGACCCAGCCATACCACTCCTGGGAATCTACTCTGGGAAACCAAAAATACGCAGCGGAAACACCATCCCTACTTTTATGTTCATAGCAGCATTATTCACAATAGCCAGAATCTGGAAGCAACCAGAGTGCCCGAAAATCGATGACTGGATAAAAAGCTTTGGTACATCTACACAATGGAATACTATGCAGCTGTTAGGAAAAATGAAGTTATAAAATTTGCCTATAAATGGATGGACATGGAGAAGATTATGTTGAGCAAAATTAGCCAGAAGGAAAGAGACAGATACAGAATGTCTGCATTTATCTGCATAACATAAATATATATGTACATATTATGATACCAATATCCAAGGTCAAGTGAAACATATATCAGGAGGTCTTGTCAAGGGTGGAAATTATCACAAACGTGTGGGAGTCAGAGGCTAGGTAAGACAGAAAATGGAACAATGTGCTAACAATTGTCGAGGGTACTAATGCCAACCTAGAACTGAGCATTAAATAGAGGCAAAAAAGATACACATGACAACCCTTTAATGTATGTTCTGTAATCCATAGTCTGGAGGGAAAAGGAAAAGAGAAAGAGAGAGAAAGGGAAAGAAATAAAGAACCTGCCATGGAGGAGGGCTGGGGGGAGGGGGAGGGAACCGGGGACGTTGGTGGTGGGAGATGGGCACTGGTGGCGGGATGGGTGCTGGAACACTGTATGACCAAAACCCAAATATGAACTTTTTAATTGTATATCTTAAAATTT
>JAJIBD010004494.1:0-39493 GCA_021461705.1 Cryptotis parvus | reverse complement strand
CAGTAAAAATTGCTTTGAAATTTAAGGATTTTGCCTGTAAACAAAGGAAAGGGGGGGGGGGAAGACAGAGAGGGAAGAGAGGCTGTCTTCCTTTAAATAGAAAGCGAAGGACGTCATGCTTTGGGCAGGACACAGAGCAGTAAGCAGTCCTGACATGGAGATTATGCTCAGCTGCAGTGACAGGACAACGTCACAAGTGAGAACTGTCTGAACCCACCCTCTCAGCACCCTGTAGATGGCTGGGTCCTCTGACAGGCTAGGAGCGTCACTTACCAGCGAGCAAAACTTGAACAGCCCACAACTGTCGGGAACGCGCCACTGGGGTCCCCGACAGTGTCAGGACAGAGGTTGTCTTCTACCTCCGAGGATGCCGGGAGAAAGATGAAAACTCACGAGTCCAGTGCAGTTCCAAAAAATGGCTTTTAATAGTACAAAAGCTCCTCCACAGCACTCCAATATAATGAAAAACTTTAGCTCTGGTCCAAACTTAGATCATACAAAAGAGCCTAAGTCTCCCACCAAAGAGAGAGGATCTCACCCGAGCTGAGTCCTACCCAGAAGAAGGAGCAAAGGCCAAAAGCCAAAAGCCAAAAGCCGCAGGAGCCAAAAGCTGAAGGCTGAGGAACCAAAAGGCAAAAGGGTAAAAGGTAAAAGGCGAAGGGGCCTCAAGTCAGCCCCTTATATACACCAAAAGTAATCCAATCGGGAGGTTGTCATGCCAACAAAGAACCCTAAACAGAGTGTAGTGCCACACCCTATTGCAGGTATAAACAAAGGTTACACCAAGGACTAATCCCGAGATTATCTCTTATGTAAAACACTGGAGAGAGAGGGGGCTGATATAAAGTAATACATCTTAACTTCATGAGCTTCATGTAATCTAGATGGTACCCACAAGGTCCTTATTATTATCTGCACCAGGGTGATTCTGAGTATCTTGTTCTCATGTACTGAAAGGGTCATATTCGCCTGCTTAGAGCAAACTAGTATGATCCTTCCTATAGTCTACCTTTAGTCTCAGCGTAGCCAGGGTGGTAGTCTCCTGGTAAATTCTAACTGTCCCACGTTGGGTGCAGTGGGTATAAAGAGGAGCTGTGCCCAATCTAGAAAACATAGAAGTCTTAGTAGATGTATAAGTCAGAAGTTATTCAATCAAGGTGACTTCTGTAACTGCCACACCCTCTAGCAGTGTTTACATAGAAGAGAGATCTCATTAGAATGAACATTGGCTTAAATAAGATTAAGCAGGGAGTGAGCAAAACAACAAAACTCCCAGATTAGCTAAACATGTCCTCCAACACACAACCATATTCGAACTAGTTTTGTTAAGATCACTCACAAGTATGTGAGTTTTAAAGCAAACCGGACTGAATGGGGGCTGTTCCCCTAACATACACCTAACACCAACCCCTACGAGAAGGAAGGAAGAACACCACAATGCTAAGTGCACAGAGGTGCCCTCTACTGACCAAGGGACCCACTCAAGGCTCTGAGAGCCCTGCTTCAAGGATGAGAGAGAAAGGGAGAGAGAGAGAGAAAGAGAGGAGAGAGAGAGAGAATACACGAACTGTGGAGAGGAGGGGGTTTCAGAGGGAGGGGGCAATGAGGACCTGGGAGAAGGGAGGTGGGCACACTGGTGATGGGTGTAGTGTTGGAATTATGCATGCAGGAAACCATCATTAACAGTATTGTAAATTACCACAAACAATAAGAAAGTATTTTTTTATTTTAATAGGGGCCATAGGGATAGTACAGAGAGTAAGTTGTTTGCCTTGATGCGGCCCACCTGGGATTGATCCCTGTCATTCCATATGGTCCCCTGAGTACTACCAGGATTAATTCCTGAGTGCAAAGCCAGGAGTAACCCCTGAGCATTGCCAGGTGTGACTCAAAAGTCAAATAAAATAAAATTTTAGTAAAATAAAAAGAGAGTCTGAGGGAGGGATTATCAGACTTGACAAGCTTATTTTGGTTACTAGTAAGAACATCAAAACTGAAGCTTATAGGAGTCTGGAGAGCTAGTATAACAGGTAGGAGGTTTGCCTTACACTCAGCTGACCCAAGTTCAATTCTCAATTATGGTCCTCTGAGCCCACCAGGAACAAACCCTGAGCACTGCCTGGATAGTCAAGGGGGAATGAAACTCTGAAACTGAGGGATGAAAACAAGAATATTTTTGCTAACCTAAGAAAAAATGCGGATGGTGGGCCGGAGCGATAGCACAGTGGGTAGGGCGTTTGCCTTGCATGTGGCCAACCCAGGTTCAATCCCTGGCATCCCATATGGTCCTCCGAGCACTGCCAGGAGTAATTCCTGAGCGAAGAGCCAGGAGTAACCCCTAAGCATCTCCGGTGTGGACCCAAAAAAAAAAAGAAAAAAGAAAAAATGCAGATGGGATGTGGTTTGAGGCTCAGCTGGAAGTTCTGATTCAGACTTAGACTTAGTCTCTCTGTCTCTCTCTACCTCTCTCTTTTCTCTCTCTCTCTCTCTCTCTCTCTCTCTCTCTCTCTCTCTCTCTCTCTCTCTCTCTCATACACACATACACACACACATTGCCTGTTTTCCCTGGTGCGCTGTTCTTTACTGGATCTCTTCCCTTTGATGACCCTGGACTTCTCAGATTTTTAATGCTCCTACTAACAACCCCAGAAGAAAGAGAACTTCTCTTTCCCAGTAATTTTTTTCTAGGGTCAGTGAGATAGCTCAAAGGTTCTTGGATTCAATCTAGGCACAGCTCGGCCTCTCTAGCATTGCTGATACAGCCCTGGTGTCCCCAGCACTGATAGGAATGCTGCAAATTAAAAATGTGAGCCTAGAATATGGTAGTGTGGTTAGCGTGCACACGCACACGATGCAGGTTCGAGCCCAAGCATTACATTATGCTGCCCGGCATTGCTAGGTTCAGTCTTGGAGTACACTGGAAAGACCTGGGTGATTTCCAGCTCCACAGGACCCAAGTGGACATCTTCAGGGCCTTGCATTGACTCGCTGGGTCATTAGAGATTTGCAAGTGGGGCAATGAGGCTTTTGGAGCATCTCTTAGGCTACTACCACCAAATACCCCTGCCCCAGCAAAAAAAAACAAATGTAACCACAAGCCCAGGACTAGTTTCACAGATGATCCCACATGCTTCCAACTTTAGTCCACTCAGTAGATCTGAGTTCTGCCTGGCCAGGCCAGGGTTCTTGGCTGACCCTTGGATTCAGAGGTTAAACCAACCCCACCCAAACCACAAAAACTCAAGAAAAAGAAGTTCTCATAAAGATGGATGGCCCGGTATCTGGAAAGGAGAAACACATGGTCCCAGACCCTTACTGTCCCCAGGGGTCTGTGCCAAGCACCTGTTCATGAGGTTTGGGGTCCTGGTTTCTGATGAATGTGTAGCTGACATTACCTTAAAGAAGCAATAAAAATTGTTCTGAAGCATTGGTGTGTTCTGAATCTGCATCTGAAGTGTTGGTGTGTTTTGTCTGTTTCACCCGTGCTGGTACTCCCCCTTCCCAGCCAGGCAATATTTAGAATTTGGATGTTGAGTGTTTTCTCTCTCTTTCTTTCTTTCTTTCTTTCTTTCTTTCTTTCTTTCTCTCTCTCTTTCTTTCTTTCTTTCCTTTCTTTATTTCTTTCTTTCTCTCTTTCTTCCTTCCTTCCTTCCTTCCTTTCTTTCTTTCTTTCTCTTTCTTTTTGCTCTTTCTTTTCTTTCTTTCTCTCTTCCTTCCTTCCTTTCTTTCTTTCTTTCTTTCTTTCTTTCTTTCTTTCTCTTTCTTTCTTTCTTTCTTTCTTTCTTTCTTTCTTTCTTTCTTTCTTTCTTTCTTTCTTTCTTTCTTTCTTTCTTTCTTCTTTCTTTCTTTCTTTCTTTCTTTCTTTCTTTCTTTCTTTCTTTCTTTCTTTCTTTCTTTCTTTCTTTCTTTCTTTCTTTCTTTCTTTCTTTCTTTCTTTCTTCCGTTCTTTCTTTCCTTCTTTCTTTTTGTTTACTCTCCCGCTCTCCTTGTTGCTGTTGTTATTGCAATAACTGGGGTCATAGTTGCAGTGCTGGTACACACGTGGCCAATCACACAACTCTACTGCAGAACTAGGGGTCCCAGACAGCAAACACAGCACTGCACTTGGACATAGGGGTGACCATGATGACCTTTCACACAGCCAGGCCCAAGCAGCATCACAGGGGCCAAGGGTGGTCATGAGTGACTCATGGTCCCATGAGCACTGCTTAGGAGGTTCTGTCTCCAAAACGAAAATGAATTCGTAGTCACATTTAAAAGTTAAAGGTTACCTCACAGGCAATTTATTGAGATTTTTTTTTTTTTTTTGTTTTTTTGGGTCATACCGGCAATGCTCAGGGGTTTCTCCCTGGCTCTGCACTCACTCCTGGCAGTGCTCGGGAACCATATAGGATGCTGGGGATTGAACCCGGGCCGGCATGGGCCAGCCACGTGCAAGGCAAACGCCCTACCCGCTGGGCTATTGCTCCGGCCTCAATTTATTGAGATCTTTATCCGGACTCACTCCCTGAGCTGTAGAAAAAAAATTAAAAAGCAAAATTTCCGGGCCGGAGCGATAGCCCAGCGGGTAGGGCGTTTGCCTTGCACTCGGCTGGCCTGTGCCGGCCTGGGTTCGATCCCCGGCATCCCATATGGTCCCCCAGCACCACCAGGAGTAATTCCTGAGTGCAGAGCCAGGACTAACCCCTGAGCATCGCCGGGTGTGACCCAAAAAAGCAAAAAAAAAAAAAAAAAAAAAAAAAAAAGCAAAATTTCCCTCCCCCACTTCTAAAAGAAATGATATTTGTGCCAGAGAGAACCAGGTGGCCTGTGCCTGGTACAGGATTGCGTAGATTTTGCCACCAAGGGGCAGGAGGCACAGGGCTTAGCGTTGACTTGTCTCAGAGCATGAAGCATTCTGAAGACTGGAGTGAGGGAAAGCGCACAAACCAGAAAAGAAATTCTGAGGTTGGGAGATGGAGGGAAGAGCCAGCAGAACGGCTTTGAAGTCAGCAACAACCTCCCAGTTTGACCTCACACAGCTGCGCCCGCCCTTCTGTGGGGGGACACCCCGTAAAGCCTCTGGAGCTCCCCAGGAGCCAGGCAGGATAGCTGAGCACGGGAGGGGAGATAGGAAGCACAAATGTGCATTTGATGCCGCCTCACCAATTCCGACAGGTCGGGCAGGGGCCAACTCTGCGTGTTTTAGAATGCTGTGCTTCTAACACCCAAGAAAGCGGTCATAGATTTGGTTTTGTCGTTAAAAAAGTAATTCTTATCTCCCATCTGCTCTCTCCTGAGGTTTCTTTGTTACTGTGACGCATCCCACTCCTCCCTCCCTCTTCCCTTCACCAGCTCTCTCCAAGGTTCCTGCAACACTAGGCCGCAAGAGGCCGGTCACACACAGCAAGGACAGTATGTACTCCACGAAGCATCTAACCGAATCTGTGAAGAAGGCAGTTACAGTCCTTCAGAAAGCTTCCTCACAACCAGCCCCATTGAAACGTGGGGAGAAGAAATGAACAGAAACTTCCTCAAAGAAGAAATTCAAGTGGCCAAAAGGTATATAAAAAAAAAACCGCTTTTTATCACTGATCATCAGGAGATGCAAATCAAGACAACAGTGAGGTAACATCTCACACCACAGAGACTGACACACATCCAAATGAGCAAGAACAACCAGTGCTGCCTCAGATGCAGGGAGATAGAGACTCTCATCCATTGTTAGTGGGAATGTCGACTGATACAGCCTTTGTGGAAAACAATGTGGACATTCCTCCAAAGACTAGAAAATGATCTCCCATTTGACCCAGCAATGCCAATTCTGGGAATACACCCTGGGTGCCCAAAAACACATAGCAGAAATGCCATCTGCAATTCTATGTTCATGGCAGCACTATTCACAATAGCCAGAATCTGGAAACCACTTGAGTGCCTGAGAACAGACTTCTGGATAAAGAAACAATATTGCATCTATACAATGGAATACTACGAAGCCTTTGGAAAACTGAAGTCATGAAGTTTTCCTATATATGTATGGACCTGGAGAGTATAATGCTAAGTGAAATTAGTCGGAAGGAGAAGGACAGAAATAGAGGGGCCGGAGCGATAGCCCAGTGGGTAGGGTGTTTGCCTTGCACGCGGCCGGCCTGTGCTGGCCTGGGTTCGATCTCCGGCATCCCATATGGTCCCCCAAGCACCTCCAGGAGTGATTTCTGAGTGCAGAGTCAGGAGTAGCCCCCTGAGCATTGCCGGGTGTGACCCAAAAAGGCAAAAAAAAAAAAAGAAATAGAATGACTGCATTAATTTGTGGGATATAAAAATAGTATGAGACTAATATACAAATTCAGGGAAAACAGGACTAGGAGGACTTATCGGTGGTTGGACATACATATCAGATATGTGTGTGGGGGCAGAGAGTAGGTAAGGTAGAGAAAGGACCGGTTAGACAATAATAGTTGGAAATAGTAAAGCTAGACTAGAACTGAGTATTGAAGTAGGTCAAGAGATATACAAAGGGATATAACCCTTCAGTGTCTGTGTATCAAGAGATATACAAGGGATATAACCCTTCATTGTCTGTATTCAAACCACAATAGGAAAAGGAGAGAGAGAGAGAGAGAGAGAGAGAGAGAGAGAGAGAGAGAGAGAGAGGAGTGCTTGCCATAGAGGCAGATTATGAGGAGTGGGAAACAGGGCACTTTGGTGTTGGGAAATGTGCACTGGCGGAGGGAACAGTGTTGGAACACTGTATGATCTGTAATGGTCCATTGCATGGTGATTCAATTAAAAAAATGCTTCCTCACCTATGTTATAAACAATTTTCCCCCTGACCAGAATTCTTCTGGTCTTATTTTAATTCATCACAAATTAAAATACACAGGCACAAGAGATAACTCAACAGGTTGGAGTATATGCTTTGCACACAGAAGGCTCAGCTTCTGTCCCAGGTATCAGATGGTTCCCTATACATTGCCAGAAACATCCCTGAGTATTAAACTGGGAGAAGCCATTTAGCACCACCAGGAATGGCCCCTAAATACATGCATATATACACATACTCACAGACATACATAAATGAAATAATATATATGTGCACAAGCCCTTTTCTGTTCTTACTGACTTCCACACACAAGAACAATATTTTTCTATCATTTTAAATCTCTGACCTCTTTTGCCAATTATAAAAAAAAGCAAAGAATCCCTATTCAAAGTGGGACCCCATGTCCCCAAGATGGCACTGACTAAAGCCTTCCTTGTACTTCAGTAAAACTCAGTGACTGATGCTAAAGCTAAACAACAAATGTGGGCATTGATCATCTCATGCCTGCCTGGTGTGTCCATTCATTCACACCCACAGGACATACATGTTTGTGAATATATAACCAAGGGCATGTAGATAACAGTCCTCATATGTGTCCGCACCTACCATATGTAGCACCAAGTCAAAGAAAGGCAGGCCTGACCTTTGTCCTGCCCCAGCGATGTGGCAATTCCAAATGGATCTCATCCAGTTTCCACTTGCACAGCCAAGGGGCATCCCTCCCTGCCCTCCGCTCTCAGCCTTCAAGGCTTCAAGGCTCTCCCCTCCCTTACATTCCGGGGTCATGAACTTTCTGGCCTGGAAAAGGCATCCTGTGTAGGAATTCATGAACTTTTTCTTCTGTGCTGCCCTTCATCTCCTCTCCAGGGCAGAACCTGACCTCTTTGAAATTAAGTTCTTAGAAATAAATAGCAAAATAAATAACAGCACTCTGCAGATTGTCACTAGAATATTCTGTCTTGGGCTTAACCCAGTAACATTTCTTCCCTGTTTACAGCAAAGACCTGCAGGTTCAGCTCTGCTTCCACAGCTGGGAGCTTTGAGCTGGTTCTTCAGACCCAGCAGGAAAGAGTCTATCAATCAGGGTCCAGTTAAGGTCCTCCCGTATGGTCGTGCCCCTTTTCTAAGGGGGCAAAGATGCTGCTGAATGAGGCCAGCGCGGTGCAGGAGACCCAGCAGCGGAGATTTGTAGATGGATAATTAAATGCAATTAAGTTTAAATGTTCCACGGAAAATTTAAGTGAACTAAGCCTAACACTGAGACTGGATAAGGAGCAGATGCCGTGTTTGGAAAGGGTGAGAGTGGTGGTGACGTGAAAGCATGAAACCCAACCACCTTTCTGCAGGCAGCTCTGGGACTAGCTGGGTTACCGGTATGGAGGAGGAGCACTTGATTTCCTTTGTGAGCAAGCAGGGTGGGTGCCACTGACTGAGGTAGGAACAAAAAAGAGGTGATGGGGAGAGAATTAAGTAGTTGGTGTCGGGGTTGGGGCTGTTGTTGTCACTATTTTGGTTTCTTGTTTGGGGGGCCACACCTAGAGGTTCTCAGTCACTATCCCTGGCTCTGTGCACTGCGACTGTTCCTGGAAGTGCTGGGGACAGAATGTGGTGCGGGAGCAGTGCTGAGATGCTGAGATCAAAGCAGGGCCTCCCTCTTGCAGAGATGGTGCAATAAGCCAGTGAGTAATCTCCTACCCCAAGGAACCTTTGCTTTTGCTTGGCGGTTGTCTCCCCAAGTGGTGCTCAGGAAGTCTGGGGTCCCCGTGATAATTCTCTAGTCAACTGAACTGGTGGTTCCATGTAAGATGCAGAGCGCACAGTGCTGCAGTCTGGGGCCCTCCAGAGCTGCACCAGCCATGCTAGGGAACCATGGAAAACAAACGCTAAGGCTGAGCCCAAACCACTACACTATCTCCCAGCCCCAAGGACTTTTCCTTTCAACTGTTCATCTCTGTAAATGATTTTGACCTTTACAAGTTCCCAGTTTGTGCTCTTGGGAAGTGCCCAGACAGGCAAGACCCTCCAATCCTGCCTCCACCTCCACTGTCTGATTGACCTTTGGCAAAGCCAGTGACCCCTTGGGATAAAGACCACTTAATCTTCAGGATTAATTTAAGGAATCAAAAAGAATGTTGAGAGTGACTGGGATTCTAAGAGTCAAAAAAACTCAATTTAGGGGCCGGAGCGATGGTCCAGCAGGTAGGGCGTTTGCCTTGCACGCAGCCGGCCCATGCTGGCCCGGGTTCAATCCCCAGCATCCCATATGGTCCCCGAGCACCGTCAGGAGTAATTCCTGAGTTCAGAGCCAGGAGAAAACCCTGAGCATTGCCAGGTTTGACCCAAAAAGGCAAAACAAAAACAAAAAAAAAAAACTCAATTTAGGAAAGACATCTGCACTCCTATGTTCATGGCCCCCAGCAAATGAAAGGGAGTCGACGATGCATGCATAGACTCAGCATGAACCCAGGCAAGCAGAAAACCTGTGTGAGCTTGAGAATATCTGAAACTCCTGGAGGCAGATGGGACTCAAAGCAGTTAAGATGTGAGATTCAATGTTAATTCAATCATACCTTATGCTAACACTGGCAATACCAGGTGAGATTACAAAGGTGTGGTCTGTTGTGACCAGTAAATAGTAGGTGTGATCCCGCCTCCCCACTCTTTTTCCCCTTTACAATAAAATACCCTCTAGATCAGATTTTTTTAATTGAATCACTGTGCAATGGATATTACAAAACTGATTGGGTTTCAGTCATACAGTGTTCCAGCACCCATCCCTCCAGTGCACCAGTGCACATTTCCCAACACCAATGTGCCCCATTTCCCTCCCAACCCCCAAAATCCTGCCTCTGTGGCAGGCACTTTTCTCTCTCTCTCTCTCTCTCTCTCTCTCTCTCTCTCTCTCTCTCTCTCTCTCTCTCTCTCTCTCTCTCGCCTCACTCTCTCTCCGCTCGCTTGCTCATTCTGGTTTGCAATACAGACATAAAGGGTTATCATGTATATCCCTTGACCTACTTTCAATAAACAGTTTTAATCTGGCTTTAACATTTTCTATTATTATTGTCAAACTGGTCCCTTCTCTATCTTATCTACCATCCGCCCCAACCACATTTGTGGTAGATTCCAACCGCTGATAGGTCCTCCTGGCCCCTGTTTTCCTAGTCTTGGATATTAGTCTCATACTACATTTTTATTTTCCACAAATGAATGCAACCATTCTATATTTGCCATTCTCCTTCCTTCTGACTCATTTCACTCAGCATGATACTGTCCATGACCAAGATTTTAATATTTTAAGGTTCTCATTATTCCAACATATGGACATTAGTTTAGTAGCTCAGCTCCCCTATGCTATATGTACCAAGTAAGCACATGTTCTCCGTTTCCTGGCAACATGAGAACAGGTTGACATATTAGGCTTAAGTGAATAAGCAAAAACAATGATATGCATCCATTCATTGAAGAAATTCTTTTTTTTTTTTTGCTTTTTTGGGTCACACCCGATGATGCTCAGGGGGTTATTCCTGGCTCTTCGCTCAGGAATTACTCCTGGCAGTGCTCAGGGGACCATAGGGATGCCAGGGATCAAACCCAGGTTGGCTGCATGCAAGGCAAACGCCCTAAGTGCTGTGCTATCACTCCAGCCCCATTCAAGAAATTCTTAAGCTTTTTATGTCCCAAGCATAGTGTGAGTTACAAATCAAACTATATTTACTTCAAAATAAACTGATTCATAGAAACAGCATATTCAAATATACACATTTTCCCTTCAATATTATGCTTTTTACCTTTTGTAAAAATTATCTTATTCTTGGAAGACCTATTATTAATATTCTCTCTCTGTCTCTGTCTCTCACACACAAAGACACACATATGCAGAAAAACACAACTTTGAAACTGCTGGCTATCATAATACTCATAAGACTTTTCTGCTTTCAAATCTAATTCACTCTTAAAATCGTAGTTGGACAAGAATCCATGCTGTGGGTGAATTACTGAGCATGACCTGGATCTGAACATAAACTAGAAAGAGATGTAAGAGATGAGGCAAAAATAGCTATACCCTAGAAAGTTTATTCCCTTAGAAAGAGAAGAGATACCTGATATAATACATTCCTCTAAAGATATCTAAATATTTGCCCTGAGCAGAGCCATTTGAACACCAATAATGGAAAAAAACTATCATCCAATGTAGAATATGTCTCTTGCTCTGCACAGCCCACCCCTATTCATTCTGGGACCTTTCTCTTTGCTCTGATATCAGGGGTGACTTCAAACAGCCTCATTCCTTGGCTTTGCCAGGCACTAACTTCAACTTTTGTACTCTACTTATCTGGCTTAAATGTGTAAAGAGATTATTCTCTCTTCAATGGGCAAAGGAAAGAAATCGTACCTCATACCTCGCTTCAACAACTCTTTTATTTTAAAACACTAAAGTGATATGCCTAATACCCTATCAGTAACAGTATTGTAAACCACAGAGCCTAAAAAAAGAAAAGGAAGAAAAGGTGTCTGTCACAGAGGCAGGAAAGGGGTGGGAGGGAAATTGAGGACACTGGTGAAAGGAAGTCAGCAGTGGTGAATGGGGTGGGAACATTATATGCCTGAAACTAGATCATGAATAACTTTGTAGTTCACTGATGACAAATAACATTTTTGTTTGTTTGTTTTGGGGTTACACCAGGGATGCTCAGGGGTTACTCCTGGCTCTGGTGCTCAGAGGACCATATGGGATGCCATGGATTGGATCTGAGTCAATCATATGGAAGGCAAACACCCTACCCACTGTACTATCATCCTGCCAACCCTGCCCAGAAAATTTTTTAACTTAAATTTTAAGAATGTTTAAATTTCCATAACAAATTATTTTTCTCCAAACCCCTACCTCCTCTTAAAAATAACCTAGATGGGCCGGAGTGATAGCCCAGCGGGTAGGGCGTTTGCCTTGCACGCGGCCGGCCCATGCCGCCCGGGTTCGATCCCCGGCATCCCATATGGTCCCTCGAGTACCGCCAGGAGTGACTCCTGAGCGCAGAGCCAGGAGAAACCCCTGAGCATTGCCGGGTGTGACCCAAAAAGCAAAAAAAAAAAAATAATAATAATAATAATAATAACCTAGAGCTTCATTTCTCAACTAGAGTTCCAGATATTTCAAGGAAGTGACAGGCAAAAACTTCATAAACAGGGCCCCACAGACTTGGGACCAGCAATAAAACAGGGATCACTTGATCACTTGAATCCCATTATTCATCGATTTGCTCTAGCAGGCACCAGTAACATTTCCAAAACAGGGAAGCGAAGAAAATAAGGTCAGGAGGAAGTCACTGATCTAGACACTCACTTCTTCAACAGTTGGGCACAATGCTATGTGGGAGTCCATATTAAAAGGTTTCTGAGTGCACAACACAAAATTCAAAATCAACAGGTTCATGAATCCAAGATGCTGTGGCAGCATTCACCATGGTGTACTTCTCAGGCGAATGCAATACTAATGAAAGATGACTTACAGCTGGTTGGAGAGTGCCCATCTGTCGGGTGCACCGCCAAAGTCCCCGACAGTGCCGGGAAGCGAGTTCCCTTCTACCTCCGAAGCCGGGCGTGGAATGGATGAAGACTCAGGAATCCGATGCAGTTTTAAAAGGGCTTTACTATCACAGGATCCAATATACAATCCAAGAGCAGGGAAAACCTCCAGACTCTGGGTTCCCAGCTAGGCCCCAGCCAGGTGTAGGCCAAGATGGCTGCCACCACGTGTTGAGGCCCAACAGAGAATGGAGAGGATGGAGAAGCAAAACACCAAGGGAAGCCGAAATGGCAAAAGGGGAAAAAAGAGAGAGAGCTTCTTTCTTCTTGCAGCTTCTTTTATAGCTAGAAATCTGCCCAAACTCCCCAGCCCAGCCCATTCTGGGCTGGGCTATCTAGAGATGAAAACAGGAAAGTAGCTCTATAGAAATGTAGCAACTTCAGGAGACCTTCTGGCTCTTTACAAGGACCCAGAGCTAACTCAAAGCCTCCTAGCAGAGCTGGGAGAAGCTATAAGCTAAATGTAACTTCCCCTGGCAGGAAGGATCAAATGGCCTCAGGTAATTTCTCCCAGCACCTCACCTAATGTCTTGAGCCAAGACCTGCCTGGAATTGCCTTTATAGGGTAGAGAAGGGGGTTTCTGAGATGGCATATCTCTGTACCAAAGACTAATACTAATGTCAGTTAAATATTTCTCCAAGCCTTCACAAGAGTCTCGTCTACTTCACGGTAGTTTTGTATTTTAGTTGCCTTTGAGTTATCAGGGGAGCCATGCTTGCTTGCTTGGAGGCAAACAGCATTTCTCTCTGGTCTAATTACTTAAAGATCCAACGTGGCCAGGCAAATATGCTGGTAAGATCTAGCTAGTCTCACGATAATTGTGGTAGCATGAGAGAATATTTATACCAGCCAGTACAGAATACAAGGTCAGATAAGACTGCCACATTCAGACTACCCCCCTATCTATGAAGTGACCTGCAGGAGGCAATCCAGGGCAGATGCAGAGGCCTAGGCTTTTAGGTGTCCTGCAACACCCATCAACAAGGCCTTTCTAGAAACCAACCTCCTCTCTCCAGAAATTGTTTCTTAAGAACCAAATAAAAAAGATAGAAATTGTGTCAACTATCTTTTCAGACCATGATGCACTGAAAATGGAAGTTAACCATACACAGAAACAGGGAGTCAAACCAAACACCTCAAAACTAAACAGCTCACTGCTTAACAACCAATAGGTCATAGAAGAAATCAAACAGAAAATCCAAAGATTCCTGAAAACAAATGAAAATGAAGACACCAACTATCAGAACTTGTGGGACACAACAAAAGCAGTGTTAAGAGGAAAGGTCATAGCTCTGCAAACACTCATCACGAAAAAAAGAAAGGGCCCACATAAATAACCTGACTTCACAGCTCAAAATATTAGAAAAAGTCCAACAAAAAGAGCCCATCCCAGGCAGAAATAAGGAAATAATAAAACGTAAAGAGGAAATCAATGAGCTAGAAACCCAAAAAACAATCCAAAAGATTAAAGAAACCAAGAGCTGGTTTTTTGAAAAAAAATAAACAAGATCGACAAACCACTGGCAAGACTTGTAAGGACAGGGAAAGAGAAAAACCAAAGCAACAGAATCAGAAATAAAAATGGTGACATCACAACAGAAACCACAGAAATCCAAAAGATCATCAGAAATTACTTTGAGAGTCTGTATGCCGTGAAACACGAGAATTTAGAAGAAATGGATAAATTCCTGAAGTCCTATGATCTCCCACGGCTGAAACAAGAAGACCTGCAAAACCTGAATAAACCTGTCACCATCAAGGAAATTGAAACATTAATCAAAAGTCTGTCCAAATACAAAAGCCCAGGTCCAGATGGATTCACTAGCGAATACATCCAAACCTTTAAGGAGGATCTACTGCCAGTCCTTTTCAAGCTCATCCAGGAAATAGAAGAAACAGAAGCACTCCCAAACAACTTTTATGAGGCACATATCGCCCTAATACCCAAACCAGGCAGAGAAAACACAAAAAAAGAAAACTACAGACCAACCTCCCTGATGAACACAGATGCTAAAATCTTAAACAAAATACTAGTAAACAGAATCCAAAGATTCATCAAAAAGATTATACGTCGTGACTAAGTAGGATTCATCCAGGGAATGCAAGGATGGTTCAACATTCGCAAGTCAATCAACATAATACATTGTATCAATAAGAGAAAAATAAAAACCATATTAATAGACGAAGAGAAAGCATTTGACAAGATCCAGCACATACTCATGATTAAAACCGTCCATAAAATGGAAATTGAAGAAATTTTCCTCAATATAGTCAAAGTCAACTACCAAAACCCACAGCGACTATCATTCTCAATGGGAGAAAAATTAAAAGCCTTGCCCCTAAGATCGGGACAAGATATAATTGCCCACTCTCACCACTTTTATTCAATATAGTACTGGAAGTGCTTGCCATAGCAATCAGAGAATAAAAGGACATTAAGAGCATTCAGATAGGCAAGGAAGAAGTCAAGCTCTCACTATTTGCAGATGACATGATATTACACCTAGAGAACCCTAAACTCTCTACCAAAAACTCCTAGAAACAATAGATACTTATAATACAGTGGTAGGGTAGAAAATCAATACCCAAAAGTAAGTGGCTTTCCTATACAAATAATGAAAGAGAAAAAGGGATAATAAGAAAACGATTCCATTACAACTGTGCCACAGAAAATCAAATACCTAGGAATCAGCTTAACCAAGTGTGTAAAGGAAGGACCTGTACAAAGAAAACTATAAGACACTGCTTCGAGAAATAAAAGAGGACACAAGAAAGTGGAAACACATTCCCTGCTCATGGACGGGGAGAATCAACCTTGTCAAAATGGTAATACTCCCTAGAGCTTTATACAGATTCAATGCAGTCCCTATAAGGATAGCCATGACATTCTTCAAAGAAATTGACCAAACACTCCTGAAATTTGTATGGAATAATAAACCCCCACAGATAGCTAAAGCAATCCTTGGGGAAAAGAAGATGGGAGGCATCACCTTTCCCAACTCCAAACTGTACTACAAAGCAGTAGTAATTAAAATTGCATGGTATTGGAATAAAAACAGACCTATGGACCTATGGAATAGAGTTGAGTATCCTGACACCCATCCTCAAACACATGATCATTTAATCTTTGATAAAGGAGCAAAAAGGATGAAATGGAGCAAGGAAAGCCTCTTCAACAAGTGGTGCTGGGAAAACTGGACAGTTACATGTAAAAAAATGAATTTGGACCTTTGTCAAACACCATGCACAAAAAATCAGATAAAAATGAAATAAAGATCTCAATATCAGACCAGAATCCATAAATTACATTGAAAAAATATGGGAAAAGCCCTCCATGACATTGAAGCTAAAGGTATCTTCAAAGATGAAACACCACTAAATGAAGCAACTAGAAGCAGAGATAAACATATGGGACTACATGAAACTAAAAAGCTTCTTCATCTCAGAAGAAACAGTGACCAAGATACAAAGGCAGTCCACAGAATGGGAAAGAATATTCACCCAATACCCATCTGGTAAGGGGTTAATATCCAGGATATATAAGGTAGAAGAAAACAGCCAACCCCATCAAAAAATGGGGAGAAGAAACGAACAGAAACTTCGACACAGAAGAAATTCGAATGGCCAAAAGACATAAGAAAAATGTTCATCATCACTAATCATCAGAGAGATGCAAATCAAAATAATGAGATATCATCTCACAACACAGAGACTGGCACATATTCAAAAGAGCAAGGACAACAAATGCTGGCGTGGATGAAGGGAGAAAGGAACTCTCATCCATTGTTGGTGGGAATGTCGACTGGTACAGCCTTTTTGGAAAACAATATGAACAGTCCTCCAAAGACTGGAAATTGAGCTCCTGTTTGACCCAGCCATAACCACTCCTGGGAATATACCCTGGGAAGACAAAAAACACACAGCAGAAACACCATCTGCACTTTCATTTTCATAGCAGCACTATTCACAATAGCCAGAACCTGGAAACAACCAGAGTGCCCAAGAACTGATGACTGGATAAAGAAACTTTGGCACTGGTGGAGTGACGGATGCTGGAACACTGTATGACTGAAACCCTAACATGAACCTCTTTGTAATTGTATATCTCACGGTGGTATAATAAAATATCTTTAAAAAAAAGAAATTGTATAGGAATTAAGGTGCTTGCCTAACATGTAGCCAATTCAGGTTCAATTCTTACCACCATATATGGTCCCCCCATGTACTACCTCCTTCAGGGGCAGTACAAAAGAGCCATAAGTAAGCCCTGGACACCTCCAGGTGTGGCTCAAAATAAAATTTGTTTTCAAAGCAAAAACATGTATCTATCCCTTTACCTACTTTCAATACTCAGTTCTTATCCATAGTGACCATTTCTATATTGCCATACTGATCCTAACATACATTAATTATCCTAAATTCCTTTTACCCCTCATATGCTTGTGGCAAGCTTCCAACCATTGACCAGTCCTCCTGGCCCCTGCTTTTCCTGGCCTTAGATATTAGAGATATTAATCTCGTACTATTTTTTATATCCTCCAAATGAGTATAGTCGTTCTGTATCTGTCCCTCTCCTTCTCACTCATTTCACTCAGCATGACACTCTCCATATTCGTTCATTTATAAGTAAATTTCATAACTTCATCTTTCCTAACAGCTGCGTAGTACTCCATTGTATAGATGTACCATAGTTTCTTTTCCTATTCCTCTCTTCTCCAGCACTCAATTTGTTTCCAAATTATGGCTATTGTGAATAGTGTTGCAATAAACATAAGTGCAGATGGCATTTCTGTTGTGTGGTTTTGGCCCCCAAAAGTGGTAATCCCCCAGAAATTCTTGACCAACCAGGCCAGTACTGCAACATAAGGCCTCAAGGACACAGTGCTGTTTGAACTCTGTAATGCTGGGGATTACCTGTACATACCAGGGGTGCCTGGGTGCCCCTAGCTGCACCCAGCAATGCTCAGGAGTCTATGTGGTGTGGGGATCACACAAGGGTCAGCAGTATGCAAAGTATGTGCCTTAAACTCTTAGACTATCTCTCTGGTCCCAATTGTATCTCATTAATAGTGATATTACTGATTTCCTTTCTATAAATATCTAATGTGGTTACTAGAAAACTGAAGGTACCCATGCAGTTTACATTATTTTTCTATAGAAAAAATAATCTGCCTTGAAATACATGAGAACATGACTCTACAACATGGCCCAGTTTCTGAGACCAAAAAAACACTGTCCTGTGACATTTTCAAATCCCATTAGGAACTGCCTGGCACTTATTAAACACTCGATAATTAAGATAAGGGGAATACTCAAGGCAGAAGATGCTATGCTTGTAGCAGGCATCAATGTTGTTAACTGTATTTCTCTCCTTTTACCCATCTGTAAAGTAAGAATAATTGCTGCTCTGCTAACTTCACAAGGTTGCAATGTGATTTGGCAAAACAGTGCATGTGAAATAAAAGCACTCAAACTGTAAATAGCTGCATAAACAGTGGTTGTCACGGTAATAATGATCATGAGCGTTGCTATAATATCCTGACTCCTGCCAGAGCGCCTCCATAACCCTCCCGGGGCTTGGGGCCTACTGGCCCTGGGCCCAGTTGTGCTCTTTTTTTTTTCCCCATTGCATTAAAGCCAAGTGCTGGATCACCGCCAGGTGGCAGTGGAAGCCAAGATTCAGTCCCACCCTGTCCCCTGAGGCCAGGGCCTTGCTATTCAGGTGAAGCAACTTTTCATCTTAAGCTACAGGCTGGCCATACAAAAAAAATCTTCCAAGGCCAGAGTTAGCCCTTTCAGGAGTTATCACCAAAGATCTTGCCCAATCATGGAGAGTCCTGCGGATCAGAAGGGGGCAGCAACTGTGATGACCCGCAGAACGTAAGTTGCTTCCAGAGCTAGGATATCTGAGCTGGCATTTCCTGAGAACTTCCTAGGAGGTGCCAGCACATGGCAGCCCATGAGAAGAGTGCTTGGTGTCCTGGAGAAAGGGAGAGGGCATTTCAAAAGGTCCAGGCAGGCTGCTCATACCCAAGAGGCATTTAACAAGGGGAGGGCTGGGAGGCTACTTGTCAGAAAACATGGACACTGTCCATCAGGAAGTATTTAACTTCCCAGAGGGGTCATCCCCACCTGGTTGAGAAAGCTGGTGCTGGTGGTTTTATGGCAGCTGCGTGTGAAGTGCGCACGGAAGCATAAAGCCACACTGAGGGGTGTCTAGAGGCTGGTCTAGGGGACTTGCGCCATCCTGCCGGACACCGCCACTGAATTCACCACCCCCTTGCCACCCCTCTCCCGCGCAGGGAAAGGGCTCCTGTGGTTTCTGAAAGCCATTGTCCCTGTTGGGCTCAGAAGGAGAAGCAGCCTGGCGGGACTCCCTTGGCTTAAGCGGCCCCATACCTCCCCTCTGGGCCCTCTTGCTCAGATCCCAGTCGCCCTGGCCCTGGCCCCAGAATGATGCCATCCTCCCTTTGAAACTCAGGGCTGAGTTTGCATACAAACAGGTACTTAGAAAACATTTGCGGAATTGAATTCACTTCCAAGTCTTGGTGATTTGGCTGAGTACAAGCAAACTCTTATTCCTTGGGGCTCCCTACAACTCGTTTAGATGAAGTGGAAAAAGCAGTGTTGGATCAATTTGATTTCAGAGCCTTTGTTTTTGTTTGTTTGTTTGTTTTTCAGAGCCTTTGTTTTGAGTCGGCCCGAAGATCTTCATTCCAAGAAGGACCATTTTGCCCTGCTTTGTCAGGATGACCCGATGAATGATGAAACCAGCACCTATTGACTGAACAAGCAACTTCTAGTCTGGATGATGACATGTCATTTCACTGGAGCTCAGTTCTGCAGGTGAGAAAACTGAGCTTTAGTTTAGGCAACTGACCCCCAAAAGAAGCAAAAAAAAAAAAAGTAACTAAGTTGTCTAAGGCCCTTTGAAGGTAGCGCTAGGCCTGTTGGATCCGTCTGACTAAAGTCTTTGTTCTTTTCCAGCCACCGGCCTGACTGCTTCTGTAAATCAGAAGGAGATTGGGGTTTCTTAAAAGGGAGGAAGGTCCCAAGGTCAGGAAACTCCCAGGCAATAAAAACAGCATAGTTCTCCCAGCCACGCACCGGGACAGGCTTTCTGCTGCAGAGGAGGCCTGCCTGGGCTCCCTGAGAGAAGGTGCAAGGACTCCAAGCCCACAGATCTCCTGACCCTCACCAAGTGCAGAAAGGACCTGGGACAGCCGTGGGACAGAACCAGACTAGAGAATACAGCTCGGGGCAGGATGTCATCTTCCAGGGCTGCGAAAAGCTGTGTCTGCAGACGAATTGTCTCTTTGGGGTGGTGCCTTGTCTACTCAAGAATGCACTGATTTAGTGACCTCTTCCTGGAGAAAAGGAACCTGTGCCAAGGAAGGCAGCACCCGTTGGGGAGGCTCTACTCTCCCCAGGGCTCCAGAGAGGCCCAGAGCTCGAAGTCACCAGAGCCATCGCACAAGACAGATCCAACACCAGTTGTTTTTCTGCGCATCTTCCTGGGTGAGGGCCAAGTCTCTGAATGCCAGAGGGCTATTATCCTGCATGAAGCAATCCGGGAGATTAATTGCTACTGGGACTGCCCTGCACAAGGCTGCTTGCTGTAGCCTCCTCTGATCCTCTGGATTCAGAAGGCAGAGTCAGCAGAACAGTTTTAATTCAGTCATTTGCCTGTTCATCTGTCTGTCCATCCATCCACCCATCGTCTGCTGTATCAGGCACTGTGCTAAGTCTCGGAGCACAAAACATACATAAGAATAGCCTCGTATCTCCAGTTGTGAGGAGACAAATTGGCACCTCCTAATTCAATTCATCCCATCTTTAACTCATTATAAAATAGTACAGAAATAGCCCGTGAAGTTCCCAAGAAGAGTTTGATGTCTGTATTTATTTTGCTTTGGGGTCACACTGGATATGATCAGGGATAACTCCTAGCTTTGTAATTACACCAAGTCCATTGTGTGCAAGGCAAGTGCCCTAACTGCTGTCCTATCTTTCTGGCCTCAAAGAGTGTTTGACAGCTCATCAAGAACAAAACGACTAGCTTTGTTCTTGCAAAGTAAGAACAGCTTACTAGCTTACTAAGTAAGACTTGACCCTCTCTCTACAATTTGCCCAGTTGCACACTTAATTCTTCCCCCAAACTAGAAAGAAACACTTTCTTTTTAAATTGAAAACAGAGAAGAAACACTAGTAGTCAAACACTAGTAGTCAAAGAAACACTACCACAAAGATACACCATCCTGATGTATATCATTACCTGCAAATAGAATCCAGATAAAAATACTTTATATAAGTCTCTGCAATGCAATGATTACAAATCCATCATAGCTGCAAGTACAGAAAGGAGGCATGGAAATCAGATAAGGGTTTCTTGAGGAATGAACACCTAAATCAAGTCTTACAGTGAAGAAGGAAAACATAAGAATGGCATTGTAGATAGGACGAAGAAAGTAGCCAGGAACTAGCTGGAGAAATAATACAGGGATTAAGGCAGTTGCCTTGCCTGCAACAGATCCTGGTTCAGTTCCCATCAATGTGTGGTCCCTGAGATCTGCCAGGGGTCACTCCTGAATAGAGTTAGGAGTGGCCCCTGAGCACCACTGGATGTGACCCACACACAGATTTTTTTTCCAGATATAGGTGCATCCTCTCTGAGACTGAATCACAGCAGAAATTCAACTCAAAAAGAAATGACTACAGAGTTCTAAGGCAAAAACAAAAGAGCAGCTTTGTTTTGTGAATGCATGAGCTTGACAGCAATGAGTGGGAAGAGAGACGTTTAAGCCTGGTGGTGGGGGGGAAACCCTGACAGCCCTTGTGAAACATTGTTTTTTCCTTAGAAACTGAGGAAGAGTAAGAAAGTTGTATGGAATGCCTGGCAAATCCAAGACCCGAATGCAACACTTAGAACGGACAACCTGAATGTTTCAAATATATGTGCTTTGTGACTTCTAGTTGTCTGTGAAACAGTTGTGAAATCTAGATTCCAAGGAAAGAGATTTGCTCAAGTGGGAAGGTTATAAATTTCAGGGTGAGGGGGATTTTCCTTTCATTTCTTTTCTGTGGCATTTGTCTCTAGGGCAAGGGGTTTTTCTAATTATAAACCATTGATTTGCTGTGCCTTTAGCTCTTTGTGTTAGGAATACAGGGCGAATAGAATGTACAATGCTTTAGGAGCTAAGTCATATAAATAGAAAAAAAACTGAGCTTTGCGTTTTAGGCTTCTCTGATTTCAATTTAAAAAGAGGGAAATTTCCCTGTTCCTGGAAGCTAAATAGGACCCAAGCCACCACAAGCGATAAATCTCCCAACCTTACAAAGAAGACAACTGGCTGCCCACATTCGCCTACACAGAATTAGGGCAATTTGTCTCAATATGTGGCTATCAAAATAATCGGTGGGAATAAACTAGTTTCAATTTTTATCATTTTTTAGCACACATCCAGCCGCACTCAGAGGTTGATCCCTGGCCCTATACTTAGGAATTAATTACTCCTGGCAGTGCTCGGGGACCATATGGAAAGTTGGGGTTTAACCCTGGTTGAGCATATGCAAGGCAAATACCCTGTCTACTATCACTCTGGTCCCACACTCAATATTTTTTCAAAATGTTAAGTAATTTTAGGACTTCATAGCAGCGCTTTGGAGCAGTGGGGCCTCTCCCAGCAGTAATTAGCCAAGCAAGCTAGATGTTCAACATAAGGTTCTGTGGATGGGGTGCTTGCTGCCAGGGCCAGAAAGTGATGTGGGGGGCACCAGCGCTAGCCCTTATGGTACTTGAAAGGCCATGCAATGCTGGGGCTTGAAGTAAAGTCTTTGCACATGAAACACACGTACCCCTCATCCCTGAGCTTTGAAACTGGCCACCTTTAAAGGAATTCTGACCCTTTCCCAACCCCCATCTGAGTTTCAACAGACCTTGCCAGCTAGCAAGTACCCAAGGGCACCTGGTGAACATTCTGAAGCTGAGTTTTATGAGGATGACAAGGTTTTAACACAAGAAAAACAACAGTTGGGAACCAGGGGTACTTTAGTGGTAGTAGAGTGCAGAAACTTTGTATGTCAATGCCATAAACTTTAACACTATTGTGTTAAAGGTATTGTAACCACAATACCTAAGCTACAACAAATAATACAAAATAAATAAAATAACTGCCTCAGGAGAAATGAGAACAGGATTTTGTTCTATCATGGGAAAGTTATTTGGTTTTTTGTTTTGTTTTGTTTTGTTGTGGTTTTGTGGTCACACCCTGCTATGCTCAGGGGTTACGCCTGGCTCTGCACTCAGGAATTACTCTTGGTGGTGTTTGGAGGGCCATATGGGATCTAACCGGGTGGGCCTTGCGCAGGCAAATGCCCTGCTCCGGTCCCATGGCATGGGAAAGTTTTAAAGAATCTCCTTTCTCTCCCTGTAATGAGGAGATCTAGTCACAGAAAAGCCACAATGGAAATGAGGTTCAATTAAAGTAATAATATCAACACTGCAAAATCAAAAAGAGAATCGACTTATTTTGTGTTTATTCAAAATGTATTTATATACTTAATAACAAACAGAACAAATCCATAACATGTTAGCTCCGTGTTAAAGACTCCTGAATGGGGATTAGATATATCCAAGGTCTTGGAGGTCTCTCAGCTGGTTTCCATTTCTGTTATGTGCTACCTGGGAAAGGGGTTGTAAGGAATTAGTTAATGAATGTCAAGGCCTCCTGCTGCACATCTCTACCTCAGGGGAGGGCAAGCCTAGACTGAATCATCCTTATAATCACTGGGAGAGAATTTAAAGACTTCCCCTCCTTAGATTTCTTCCTAAAACCAACCAATCAGAAACTCTGTACGTAGTCCTTGGAAAAAAAATTGGGGATTTGTGAAATTGGGCAGCACCCAGAAATACTCAAGAGTTACTCCTGGTAGTTCTGGTATATGATGCCAGGAATATATCAGGACCTGGCAAGACCCCAAATGCCATGAACATTTGCTTCCTCCAGCAAGCCACTCCAGTGGGATGCACCGTTTCCTGAATGGGTGGTTGCTAATGTAGCCACCAGATAATCACCTCCCTCCATATCCCTTAAGACCTATACCTTGGCCTCTTGTACTGAACTTTCACCAGGAAACCTGGCTGCCTCATTAGGCCAATAGTGTATTAGCCATAACTCCAATTGATATTGCTTCAAACCCCCACAAAAGTAGCTGTTGGAGCAAGAAACAATAAAACTATAATCACAAGAGTAGCAGTATGTTCAGGCCAAGAGGGCATTCCTTGAATCAGTGCAAGACATTCCACAGAAACACCAAATTTGAAGGGAATATCTTTGATGGGGAAAGAAAAGAAGACCATCAACTGAATTTCCCCAATCCTCCCTGGTGGTGGTGGGACTACCAATAGTGTGTTGGAAAGAATCACTCCCAGACAATCACAGGCACCAGGAGAAAACAGTGCAGAACCCCACAACAGGAAGTGGATGAAGATAGGAGTCCTGAAGTATCAACCATGAATATTCACCTATATTATCTCCCTGAAAAAATATTTCAGAGAGGAAATGTCGAGGATGTCTGGTGAGCTCAAAGAAACAATGGGTCAGACAGCCAATAAAAGACAACAGAAATACCATAATTAAAATTTTTGATAGATGAAATGAAAATCTCAATGGAAGATCTCAACAGTTGAATAATAGTAGTTGAGGACAAAATCCGTGAACTCCAAAATAAAATACAGAAAACTTCCAAGCAACAGCAGAAGATGAACGGGAAAAAAATGCTTAAATGAACAGCAGACAAGAGAATTTTGGATGAGTTAAAGAAGAACAATATAAGAATCATCAGAGTCCTGGAGGGTCAGGAAGGTAACACTGAATGAAGAAGTAACAGTCAAAGAAATCATTGCTGAAAAGTTCCCAGTGTTGGAAAGTGCAATTCCAAGAAGCCTAAAAGTACCAGCTGAAAGAGACTCAAATAAAAAGACTGCAAGACATATCCTATTCAAAATGGCCAAAATCATAGAGTTACAATACTGAAAGCAGCAAAATGAAAGAAGGAAATTACATACATTACATACATAGGAGCGTCCTTAGGATATAGCAGACATATCAGATGGGATCCTCCAGGCCCGAGGACAATGGTGGGATATAGTAAAAAATAAAAACCCCTCAAAGCTCAATTAAATAAAGGCCTCACCAAGAATACTTTATACAGACAGAATCTCATTCAGATTTAAGGAACAATACACAACTTCATGGATAAACAACAGTTCAAGAACTTCATAAACTCAAACCCATTGCAAAAGAACTGAAGGAGCTAATTTAAGGCAAGAAACCCCTCACAAACACAACAAATTTCTACAGAAATATGGCACAAAACCCTATGACAATAATCTCCCTCGGGGCCAGAGCGATAGTCCAGTGAGTAGGGCATTTGCCTTGCATGCGGCCTACCCGGGTTCGATCCCTGGCATCCCATATGGTCCCCCGAGCACCGCCAGGAGTAACCCCTGAGCATCGCTGGTGTGACCCAAAAAATCAAAATAAATAAATAAATAAATAAATAAATAAATAAATAATAATCTCCCTCAATGCCAATGGCTTAAACGCACCAATTAAGAGAAACGGAGTGGTAAAATGGATTTTAAAAGTTCCAACACCCATCCCTTTACCAGTGTACATTTCCCAACATCAATGTTCCCAGTTTCCCTCCGTGCCCAAACCTGCCTCTACAGCAGGCACTTTTATTCTCTCTCTCTCTCTCTCTCTCTCTCTCTCTCTCTCTCTCTCTCTCTCTCTCTCTCTCTCTCTCTCTCTCCATCGTGGTTGGCCATACAGACATGAAGAGTTACCTCCACTTTTCATACAACTGGACTAAGCATATTATAAAGTTTGCCCAGTTTTTCCTTTTTTTTTCTTCTTCTTCCTTCTTTTTTTTTTTTTTGCTATTTTATTTTTTTGGGTTGGCACACCCAGTGGCACTTAAGGCGCTCCTGGCCCTGCACTCAATCACTCCTGGCAAACTCAGGGCACCATATGTGGTGCCCAGGATCGAACCCTGGTTGTCTCTGTGCAAGGCAAATGCCTTCATCGCCATACTAATGCTTCAGCCCCAGTTTTTCTAATCTAAAGCACACATCAGAGGCCAGAGATAGTACAGGAATAAAGGTGCTTGCCTTCTATGTGGCCGTCCCTGGTTTGACTCCTGGCACTACATATGTTCTCTGAATGATTTCTAGGGCAAATCCAGCAGTAAGTCCTGAGCACTGCTGGTATCCATCTCCAGCCCCTTATCCCACAAAAAAAGGTACACCATATGAATCACCACACAATATAGGAATCAAGTTGCCCTTCATCTAAAAAAAACTAGATTTCTTTGGATAAATGTCTTCACAAAGATCTCCGGTGGTAGTACAGACATTGGAGTTAATATTTTGTTCATAATATGCTAAGAAATTTGAAAACAGTACTTATTACAGTTTTATATTAGTGGATTACCAAATAGTGAATCAATGCTTGTTTTGATTGTTGTTGTTATTTTGGGGGGCCACACTTGGTGGTGCTTAGAAGCTACTCTCAGCTCAGTGCTCTGAGTTGCTCTTGGCAGTGCCTGAAGCACAGGAATCGAACCTGGACCTCGCTCATGCAAAGTCAATGCTTGCTGAATAAAAGACAGTGAAAGTTTTTCAAGTATGGATATACTTGGGGTATTTGCATTGTCTGTTCTGTTAGGATCACTAGGTAGGAGGAAAAGGTTACTGGTGTAAATATTTACATCCCTTTTGGCAAAGTTTTGTTGGAAACGAGCAGGAAATTTAATAATCCTGTGATCCATAGAAGAAAGGACAAACATGATATCAATTAAACAGAAACATTTACTGAGGAACTTTCTATGCACCCAGTACCTCTAAAAACAGGCCCTGGGCTGGATAAATAGTTCAGAGGGTAGGGTGTTTTCCTTGCACAAGGCCGACCTGGATTCAATTCCCGGGCATCCCATATGGTCCCCAAGCAGTGCCCAGAGTAATTCCTGAGTACAGAACCAGGAGAAACTCCTGAGCATTACTGAATGTGACCCAAAAAGCTAAATAGATACATATGCACATATATACATACATACATGCATGCATGCATACATAGATAAATAAATGAATGAATGAATAAAATAATAAAAACAGACCCTGCCCCATGAGAGAGCTCACAATCAGAGGAGAAAGAAAGGGATTTTCAACATAATGGAGTTATTATAAGGAAAAGAAGACAATCATTTTGGATTTCCTCGAATCACACACTCTGAGATTAGCAGTATTTCCAACTGCTCACATCATGCTCTGAGGCCAGGACAGACCCCCCCAGATAACGACTCTAGAATACTAAATTTCAACCTCCAATCTATCAACTGATGCCAGTTCCCAGGTGTTTGGAAGATTGGAAACTCCATCTCTCAATCAACTGGCGGAATCTCAGTCAACCTTCTTAATCTACTAAAGAGTTAAGCAGACTCCAGGAACTCATATTTCATATGCAATCAATACACCAAGCTGAACACTAGTTTGTAAACAATAGAAAAACAACTAGCTAGAGGAATATGACCACATGCTGCATGAATAGAAGGTCAAGTAACCAGAAAAGGACTAAGAAACGAGTAAGTACAGAACCAAACATATTTCCCTAGTTCACCAAAACCATAACACACAAATATCTGGATAACTTCAAGAGCTTGCCAAGCCTGCCAAGTTGTTATTCTATAACCATGAGAGAAAAATTGCATGGCAGATCTGGAATCTAAAACCCCAGAAGAATGCATCTTGACTTTATTAAAGGCACTTCTTGGGTTTGTTTTGGGGCCACACTTGACAGTACTAGAGCATATTCCTGACTCTCCACTCAGAGTTCACATCTGGGAGGGGGCTAGGGGATCATATGGGGTGCTGGGGATCAAAACCAAACTAGCCATATGCAAGGCAAATGCCCTACCCACCATACTAGTGCTCTGGCCCTTGAAAACACACTTTAAATGCATTTGTTTTATTACGCACTTAATCAGTAAGTTACTTTAAAAATGATATAGAAAAACTGGGGAGATATCTAAAAGTGCTACTGCGCTTTCTTTGCAAGACAGAAACTTTGATATGATCCCCAGATCCCCAGTGTTTCCCTGAATCCTGCTGGGCGTGACCCTGAGGCAGAGAGTTACCTCTCAGCACCACAGGGTGTAGCCCAAAAAAACAAAAACAAAAGACTTTTTGCTCAAAATACACAATAAAAAAGAATGCTAGGCTCAATGAAACTTGGAAAATATGAAAGAATGTAGGACTTAAAACTTTCCACTTGTGGGGCCGGAGCGATAGCCCAGCGGGTAGGGCGTTGGCCTTGCACGGCCGGCCTGTGCCGGCCTGGGTTCGATCCCCGGTATCCCATATGGTCCCCCGAGCACCGCCAGGAGTAATTCCTGAGTGCAGAGCCAGGAGTAACCCCTGAGCATCGCCGGGTGTGACCCAAAAAAGCAAAAAAAAAAAAAAAAAAAAAAAACTTTCCACTTGTGACCCCATTTTGTCTGAGAAATTTTTATGTGATTCCCCAGGTATATAAAATTATGTATACATTGTTGAAATCAAATATTTACTGATATAAAGAAATATATTTTCTTTTTTGTGGGGTTCTATCTGGCAGTGCTCAGGGATCAAACCTGGGCCTCTCTCATACAAAGCACACACTCAGCCTATTTAGCTATCTTTTCAGCACAAAAAAAGAATAGAATGTGTTTGGGGGGGGCAGGGACATATAGCACAGTTGTAGGGTGCTTGCCTTGCAGGCAGCTGGCTCAGGTTTAATCCCCAGCATCCCATATCCACCAAGCACCACCAGCAGTGAATCCTGAGTGCAGAGCATGGATGGAGTAAGCCCACAGAAAGGCTGGATGTGGCCCAAAAGCCAAAACAAAAGGAAGGAAATGTAGTTTAGAACAATTTTAAAAACTCATATGATCTTATATAGTCATATAACCCCAGTTTAAGAAGGGAGGGAATACACTGAGATAGTGTGGCCAAGATGGTGGAAAGGAAGCCAGTTTGAGACTGTGCAGGGTCCCCAAACAAAAAATATATGCCCCCCCAAAAACCACAGAGATCAAACTGACACTCTGGTGGGCCACATTCAAAACAAGTGCCTGTACCTGCCCCACCCCTCTGCCATGCTGGCTCTGCACCCCTTAGGGTAAAGTATTAAAAGACTGGTGGAGGAGGAGGAGGAAGAGGAGTTAGAGGAGGAAGAAGAGGTGGAGAAGAAGAAGGAGGAGGAGGAGGAGGAGGAGGAGGAGAGGAGGAGAAGGAGGAGGAGGAGGAAGGGGAGGAAGGAGGAGGAAAAGGAGCAGGAGGAAGAAGAGAAAGGAGAAAGAAAAGGGAAGAAGAGGAGGAGGAAGAGGAAGAGGAGGAGGTGGAAGAGCAGTAGGAGGAAGAAGAGGAGGAAGGAGGAGAAAGAGAGGGAATAAGAGAAGGAAGAGGAAGAGGAGATTCCAGGAAGCAGTAAACAGTGGAGGCAAAGAACTTGCCAAGGGAAAAGGAAGCAGCAGACTGAGTATCTGTCACCAGTCTTTTAATACTTTACCCTAAGGGGTGCAGAGCCAGCATGGCAGAGGGGGGGCGGGTACAGGCACTTGCTTTGAATGTGGCCAACCAGAGTGTCAGTTTGATCTCTGACACTGCATATAATGCTCTGAATACCACCAGGAATGGTGCCTGAGCAGAGCCAGGAGTAACCCCTGAGCACTGCTGATGTGACCCAACTCCTGCTTACCCCAGAATAAAATATAGGAAACTTTCTCACAAAATCAGATTAGGAGGCAAGACTTAAATCAGCCAAAATGTCCAGGGTTGGCATTACAGCAGGCAATGGCTTGTGGCCCTGACAAGCAGGGCAGGAACGCAACCCACCACCATTCTAAGCTGAGGGCAAAGCAGTGGAGGCTGACATTGCTTGTCTCAGGCGAAAACAAAAGCCACCCCTATCCCCCACTCATAATGACTGAATGCAGGCATTCACTCAGAGTCAGAAGAATATTTTCTCCAAGGACAAAGGAAAACAGGTTCTATTGTGCAGCTCTGCCCAAATTTATAAACAGCCATGGTGAGGCACCAGCAGCTGAGAACACCTGGAGGCAGCACTAGTCTGTCCATCCTTAAGGGTTACAGCTGACACAGTAGCTTGTGGATAGAAATTCTAAGCAGTGGTCTCGAGCACCACAAGCAAGCTCAGCACCCACCACTCCAGGCTGAGTGAACCTTATACTCAGGCCTATACAAAACCAGACATTTACCCCTAGCCCTCCCACTGTCACTGTCACTGTCTTCCTGTTGCTCATAGATTCCAGCAGGCACCAGTGTAGCCCAAGGGCATCTGCTTGCTACAGGGACAGGAAGAGCCTCAAACCATTCTTCAGGTCAGGGAATTGAGGTCTGTTGGATGACAGGTTTAGCTAGTTTGGGAGCTTTGTTGTTTTGCCCACTCTCAGCTTAATCTATTTAAGCCAAGGTTCATTCTAATGAGACCTCTCTTCTATGTAAACACTGCTAGAGGGTGTGGCAGTTACAGAAGTCACCTTGACTGAATAACTTCTGACTTATACATCTACTAAGACTTCTATGTTTTCTAGATTGGGCACAGCTCCTCTTTATATCCACTGCACCCAACGTGGGACAGTTAGAATTTACCAGGAGACTACCACCCTGGCTACGTTGAGACTATAGGGAAGACTATAGGAAGGATCATACTAGTTTGCTCTAAGCAGATGAGTGTGACCCTTTCAGTACACGAGAACAAGACACTCAGAATCACCCTGGTGCAGATAATAATAAGGGACCTTGTGGGTATCATCTAGATTACATGAAGCTCATGAAGTTAAGATATATTACTTTATACCAGCCCCCCTCTCTCTCTCTCAGTGTTTTACATAAGAGATAATCTTGGAATTAGTCCTTGGCAGTAACCTTTGTTTATACCTGCAATAGGGTGTGGCACTACACTCTGTTTAGAGTTCTTTGTACATGACCCTCCCTGTCACAAATCGGATTACTTTGGTGTATGTAAGGGGACTGACTTGAGGCCCCTTCACTTTTTTTTTCTTTTTCTTTTTTCTTTTTTGGGTCACACTCGGCAATGCTCAGGGGTTTCTCCTGGCTCTGCACTCAGGAATTACTCCTGGTGGTGCTCGGGGACCATATGGGATGCCGGGATCGAAACCGGGTTGGCACAGGCCAACCACGTGACTGGGCTATCGCTCCGCCCCCTTCATCTTTTGACTTTGGGTCTTTTAGCTTTCGGCTTTTTGGCTCCTGTGGCTTTTGGCTCCTCGGCCTTTTGCTTTTGGCTTTTGGCTTTTTGCTCTTTGGCCTTTTGCTCCTTCTGGGTAGGACTCATCTCGGGTGAGATCTTCTCTCTTTTGGTGGGAGATTTAGGCTCTTTTGTATGGTCTAAGTTCAGACCAGAGCTAGAGTTTTTTCATTATATTGGAGTGCTGTGGAAGAGCTTTTGTACTATTAAAAGCCTTTTTTGGAACTGCACGGACCGGTGAGTTTTCATCTGTTCCCCAGGCGTCCTTGGAGGTAGACGAGAACTTCTGTCCTGACATTGTCGGGGACCCCGCGGCGTTCCCCAACAGAGGTCCATAATTGTTACTAGCTTTTGGCATATCAAATAAAACAAAGGTAGCTTGCCAGGCTCTGCGTGTAGGTGGTATACACAGTGTACCAAAAAAAAAAAAAAATGAAGCAGAGTAACTCACCTGCATTAATGGAGAAAAGCAAAAGCCTGCAAAGGTCCTCAAGCACATGCAAGCTTTCTAAAATCCCTGATGAAGACTACAACGTGACTATAATAAGGATGTTTCAATGAACTGAGAAAAGCATAGAAGAGAATTCCCACAAGGGAAGGGAAGGGTGGGAAACGGTCTATCAGATATCACTGAACTGAAGAAGACAGTAGAACCACAACAGATGGTTGTTGTTGTTCTTGGCAGCAGAATGACAAAAGTCAAAGAACAAATCACAGAATCTGAGGATGAGATACATGAAATCATCATTGAAGAACAGAAGTTGGGAAAAATTTATGAAAAGTAAAGAAAGTTCGAGATTTATGGGAGAGCTTCCAGAGGAACAACATTCACATTTTAGGAGTTCGGAAAGAAGATAGAGGAGATTGGGGAAGAATTATTGAAGAAATTATAGTTGAGAATTTTCCAAAACTGAGAATCAAATCATATACTAGGATCCAAAAAATATAAAGGGTTTCAAAGTAACTCCAGGTAGAACAATAGCAAAACACACTGTAAAGAAAATGGAAAAAAGCCAAAGAGAATCCTGAGAGCAACAAGATCAAAGCAAAAAAAAAAAAAAAAAAGAAAGAAAGAAAAGACATATAAGGAAATGCTCATAAGACAGACTCACAGCAGGTTTATGAAATGAAACCTTCAGGCTGGAAGAAAACAGTATCACACAGCCAACACGCTGAACAAAATCTAAACAAGAATACTCTATCCCATAAGGCTATCACTAAAATTTGAAAAAAAATGACAAAAAGCTTTCCACAAAGGTCAAAATAAGTTTCTGGCTACTAAACCAGCTCTACAAGCAGCACTGAAAATCTTCTCTAAAAGGTAAAAACAAACACACTTACTTGGAGGTAAAAACAAGTGTGGGAAAGGAGAGGAGTAAAAGTAGAGTTTCATATAATAAACTGAATTTGAGGCTCATTTGTTTGTAAATTAATAAGGATAAGACTCAAAACATTAGAGAAACTTCAAGACAAAAACACTTAGACAACACAACCAAGAAGGATAAATAGAACCTATTTGTCTCTACTTTAAGGAGGGAAGAAAATAAAAGTGGAAAAGGAACAAATTTGACAAACATGTAGAACCCTTATGAAAAAGAAGACAATAAATTCCTTTGTATCATTGATTTAGCATAATGCCAATGGTCTGAGTTAAACCAAAGGGCAGGGTGACTGGGTGGATCAGAAAACTGAATCCAACCTTATACTGCTTAGAGAAACTCACTTGAACTCTCATAGTAACACTCAAAGTTAAAAGCTGGAAAACAATCATATAATTAAAAACATACTAAAAAAAGGCTGGGTGGTCAGAATTATATTAGGTCAAAATGACCTTGAATTTTAAAATGCCTAGAGGGGCCAGAGCAATAGCCCAGCGGGTAGGGCATTTGCCTTGCATGCGGCCAGCCCTTGCCGGCCTGGGTTCGATCCCTGGCATCCCATATGGTCCCCCAAGCACCACCAGGAGTAATTCCTGAGTGCAGAGCCAGGAGAAACCCCTGAGCATTGCGGGTGCGACCCAAAAAAAAAAATGGCTAGAGCAACACAGATGGACATTATATAATGACAAGATAGATCTAGGCATCAATATATCATATATATATATATATATATAAATATACAAAATATAAAAATACAAAATATAAAAATATAAAAAAAAATATATATATTTTTGCTTTTTTGGGTCACACCTAGCGATGCTCTGGGGTTACTCCTAGCTGTTCATGTGGGACGCCCTCGACCTGCCTGCAGTGAAGAACGACCACAACAGGATTCTTCTCAGAACACGCTTTACTGGAGCTCTTTTAGCTTGAAATTTATGATGGCGAAAAGAACTCCGACCCTTTGTGCAAGCTGCTTTTATACAGTGCTATTCGGCATGTCCATTTCCCATTGGCTGGCGCAAATGGTGTGAGTCGACGATGTCCACTTCCCATTGGTCGGGCGCAGGTCGTACGAGCTCGTGCGAGCTGAAAACATGCTGTGATTGGACAAAGCCCAATCACACCACGCCAGGGACTCTGCGCATGCGCGGGACACCGGACCCTGAGCATGCGCAGAAAGGCAACGTGGCAGTGGGCGGAGTAATGGCGCCCAACAGTTCACTCAGGAATTACTCCTGGCAGAGCTCGGGGGACCATATGGGATGCTGGGGATCGAACCCGGGTCAGCTGCGTGCAAGGCAAATGCCCTACCCACTGGACTATCATTCCAGCCCCTAGGCATCAATATTTAGCACTCATAAAGGCACCAAACAATGGAACACCATATTATATATAATACTACTAACATGTCTGAAAAAAGATATTAATAACAATGTAGGATCAAATTTTAACACTTCCCTCTCATGATTGGACAAGTCAACTAGACAAAATACCAATAAGAAAACTTTGTCTTTAAAGGAAGAAGTGTAAGAGGTGGACTTCACATACACAAGGCTTCCATCCTCCTGCACATGCCCCCAAAGCAGGAAAGATTCTTCTCGTGCACACGGGACATTCTGCAGAATAAGTTGTGCAGAATGCTGACACAAAAGCAAGTTCCCACAAAATCAAGAGGATAGGGAACTTGGCTCTCCCCAGGCCCAGCTGACCACGAGGCCCCAGGAAAACAGATGGGTTTTGGGAGTGGGCCCATCACCTCTGGGGGTCCCGGGAGCAGCCGGATGAGACTCACCCACCACACTAGCCATCACCTTCACTGTCCGGATGCTGACCATGAGGCCTTTAAGTCGCACCTGCACTTGTGACCACACAGTCCATCAAACTAGTGGAAACAGTTATGTCCTTTAATGTACTGCATTCTACGATGTGTAGGAAAGGTAGGCTAGGAAATAAAAAAAAATCAAGAGGATAGATAGCATATTAAGTATCTCTCAGATCACAATGTTTGATAGGTGGAAATAAATCACTGTATCACTGTCACTGTCTTCCCACTGTTCATCGATTTGCTCGAGTGGGCACTAGTAACATCTCCATTAGTCCTGTCACAAGCAAGTGCAACCCAAAGGCATCTACTTGCTACAGGGACAGGAGGAGCCCGAAACCATTCTTCAGGTTATGGAACTGAGGTCCATAATAGTTACTAGTCTTTGGCATAAAAAGTAAATAAAACATGGTAGCCTGCCAGGCTTTACCATGTAGGTGGTATAGTCTCAGTAGAAAGTTCTCAACCCAAGCATTTACTGATGAAACTTAAAGGGGGGAAGATCAGGTTTTCTCTTGGATGGAACTCTGAGGAACTATGGAGTCTGGATGTTGAGAATGACTAACTGCATGATGTGTGGTTTGCTCTGGCTTCTTGCCAGGCTTACTGGTATCAGTTAAGACATGTCTATAACTGATTACTATGTATAAATGTGAAAGAAATTGGGAAGAACCTTATGCAAAATTCAGTATCTATAAAAATATTGCGCGCCAAGGGACATGTGGGTCTGGCGTCATGGGTGGGTCTCTTCCAGGGCAACTGGCATGGAGGCGGAAGAAAGGGCAGGGCCCAAAACTCCACTCTGAGGAAATAAATGATAAACAAAAAACTGGGAGAAACTCAAATACTTGGAAAGAAACAACATGCTACTAAACAACTACTAAATAAAAAAGAAACAAGAGTATTACTGTAAACAAATGAAAATCAAGACATAAGCAACATATAAGGCAGCATAAAAATGAAATAAAGACACAGCACAATCTGTTACAAAAGGAAATATAGCAACATAGGAGGCATTCTTTGGGAAACTGAAAAGGCTCAAACAAATGAGCCTCACATATTAAGAAATGAGAAAAAGAACAACAAAGGAAACTTAAAATAGGAGGGAAATAATTTTTTTAAAATAGTGGAAATAATTTTATAGAAAAAAAAGTCAATGAAACCAAGAGTTTTTTCCTAAATTCAATGAAAATGACTTTTTCCTAAAAAGTCAATGAAACCAAGTTGTTTTTTCCTAAAGAATAAAGATGGAAAAACTCTTAGCTAGATTTACCATCAAGAGTGAAAAATCAGATCATAAATGAAAAGGGAGATGCTTAACTGATAAGCACAGAAATATAAAAGATCATAGGAGATTTTTATCAATAACTTTATGCTACTAAATTAGAAAATCTGTAAATAATGGATAAATTTTCAGATTTTTACAAACTACCAAGACTAATTTTCTACTTCTTCCATAGTTTAGTTTTGTAAATTGCGCTACTAATTCAGAACAATTACTAGTATAGAACAAAACAGTTCTCTAAAAACAAAAGCAAGCCCAGGTCCAGAAAGGTCCACCATAGTGTTCTTCCAAAACATCAGAAAGGCCTATTTCCTAACCTTAAACTCCTTGGGGAAGTTGAAGAAACAGGAATTCTTCCAATTTTTATGAAGATATTATTTTGATACCAAAAGCAGGCATCACTTAAAAATAATAATAATAAATAAAAAAAGAAAAAAGAAACCAATATCCCGATGAGCACAGATGCAAAGATCTTCAACGATATATTAAAAGTATCACACACTGGGGCCGGGCGATAGCCCAGGGGTGGGCGTTGCCTTGCCGCCCGCCTTGCCGGCCCGGGTTCGAATCCCGGCATCCCATATGTTCCCCCAAGCACGGCCGGAGTATTCCTGAGGTGCAGAGCCAGGGTAACCCCTGAGCGCCGGTGTGACCCAAAAGCAAAAAAAAAAGATCACACACTATATTGAATGGGGGTTTATTCTAGGAATACAAGACATGGAGAGATAAGGAGACAGACATGGGGCAGAGCTGCTACTGGCTCTCACTGTGCCTAGCTGCTCATGAGGCACCCGGGGAGGGATGGCAGGTTCTAGCCCTGGCCCGCCACCCCAGCAGAGCCTCACAACAAGCCAGAGCGACCCCCACTCCATGAGGACCTCCATTTTCCACATCCAGACTTCCCCCTCTTCAGAACTCCATCAGCAGACCAGCCTATCAGAGCCTGGCTCATCCAGATCCACCCTGCTGCAGTCTTTTTTTTAATCCGGCCCAGATATGCTGATCCAGAGACAGACATGGGGCAGAGTTGCTACTGGCTCTCACTGTGCCCAGCCGCTATTGAGGCGCCTGGGAAGGATGGCAGGTTCTAGCCCTGGCCCGCCACCCCAGCAGAGCCTCACAACAAGCCAGACGACCCCCATTCCATGAGGACCTCCATTTTCCACATCCGGACTTCCTCCTCATCAGAACTCCACCCAGCAGACCAGCCTATCACAGCCCGGCTCACGGCGCCGCGCGCAGTTCATCAATAAATGCTGGATTTTTGAGATGACTACAAGAGTATGCTACCCGCGGCGGAGCCTGGCAAGCTACCCGTGTCGTATTTGATATGCCAGCTACCAGTAACAATTATAGACCTCATTCCCACGACCTGATGGAATGGTTTGAGGCTCTTTATGTTCCTGGAGCAAGCAAGTGCTCTTGGGCTCTACTTGCATGAGACAAGTCATATGGAGATGTTACTGGTGCCCGCTTGAGCAAATTGATGATGAATGGGAAGACAGTGATACAGTGATTATTCTAGGGATGTAAGGATGATACAAATAAATGCAACCAGTTAACTGATTGATTGCATTTACTACATGTTATACTATAATATATAACACATTATTAAAAAAGATAAAAATCACATGATCATGTTCAATAGATAAGTCTTTAAAAAATTTAGTCACTGCAAAAGTTAGTTATGATTTCTACATTTATCTCTTCACCAGAGTCCATTTCTCTCCACCAAAGTCTCCAACACCATATATACAAGAGGTATATATCTTGTAAGTCTTTACCTATATATGTGTATGTACACATATGCACACATATGTATACACATGTATACATACATATATGTACATAGACATGCATATATATCTGAGTATGCATACATGTATATATTTATATATACATATATCATATTACAATTTCACATAATGTATGTATGTGCATATATGCACATATACACAGTATGCGTATGTACATATATATATGTGTACATATATGTACATATATACATGTATATGTACACATATATACACATGCATGTATATATTTAAGTATGCATATATGTATATGTACCTTTATATATGTATATTCACACAAATATCTTGCACTGAGATTTACAGTACTGTTGCTTATAGGGTTTCATACATAATATTTTACCACCTTCTGCACCACCTTTCCTCTTCTCCTCCGCGGTTGAATGCATCCCTCCACCAAAGGCACTCCCTATCAACCCCAAACTCCCTCAAGTGGCATGTTTCATACTGAATATCAGTTCTAATATTCTTTGCTTCCATTGTCTTTGGGTGTTCATAGTTGTTCCACGTTATGTTTTTATCCGACATGAGAGATCATTCTTTGTCGGTCTCTCTTCCTCTGGCTAACTTCACTCAGCATGAAACTCTCCCTCCATGTAATAAAAGAAAGCCTTTGACAAGATTAATACTCTTTTATGATACCAAAAAAACTCAATAAAATGATAGAAGAAATTTTCCTTAATATGGTGCAGGTTTTATATATAATTAACCCACAACTACCATCATTAATGGATAAACCCTGGAAAGTCTTTCCAATATATAAGGTTAGGCACAAGACAAGAATACCCACAATCACTACACTTCTTCAAAATAATATTGAAAGTCTCTGCTACAGCAATTAGGCAAGTTAAAAACATTGTTGTGATTCAAATTGGAAAATAAGTCAAGCTATCATTACTCACAGATATAAGAATATACTCGATTCTGCCCCAAAAATTACAGAAAAAAATAAACTATAGAGACAGGCTATAAAACCATTACAAGAAATTAGTTACGTTTTTTAATTTAATTTTTTTTTATTATTCCCCCAAATATTATTACACTGTTTTAGACATACAATTGAAAGATGCTCATGTAGAGTTTTGGTTCTACAGTGTTCCAACACCCATCCCTCCACCCAAACCCATCTCCATCACCAATGTCCCCACCTCCCTCCCCCTCCCACACCTCAACTACTTGGGGGTTCTGTATGTCATTTCTCTCCTCTTTATCTCTCCCTCCGAAAACTTTCCTGCTCTGCGTGGAATGCAGTGCATTAAAAGACATTACTGTTTCCACTATTTTATTGGACCGTGCGGCGATAGCGGCCGCAATCCTGGACTCAAACTGGTTTTGCTCTGTTAATCTGGTCGTGAGGGCAGTTTCCCAGCGTCCGGACAGCGAAAATGGTGCCCCTAGTGTGATGGGGCGAGTCTCATCCGGCTGCTTCTGGGACCCGCCAGAGGTGACGGGCCTCCACCAAACCCGTCTGCCCTCCTGGGGGTCCCATATTCAGCTGGGCCCGGGGCGAGCCGAGTTCCAGCCTCCCCAGCCGCTTGTCAGAAATTAGCTACTTTTTATATGCCAACAATGAGGGTAGAAGAAAAAAAATTTTAATCCTATATGCACTTATGGCAAAAAATCAAGTACCTAGATGTTGGATGACAAGGCCTAGATGAGAACTTTGTTGTTTAATTCACTTATAGTTTAAGCTATTTACATGTTCTTAAGCCAGGGTTCATGCTAATGAGATCTCTCTTACACTCCATCAGTGTTAACACTGATGGAGGGCATGGTAGCTACAAGAGTCGTTTTTGACTCTGAATCAGTAACTTCTGAAATATGACTATAATCTCTACTATGATTTTAATGTTATCTAGATTGGACACAATTCTTCTTAATACCCACTGGTTCCAGCGTGGGACAGTTAGAATTTACCACGAGACTACCACCCTGGCTACATTGAGACTATAGCTTTAGATCAAAGGAAGGTTCATACTAGTTTGTTCTCAAGTAGGTAAGCATGACCCTTTCAGTAAACAGAGGACAAGACAATCAGAATCACCTTGGTGCAGAACAGAAAATAGATGGATCTTATGGGTACCACCTAGATTGCATGAAACCCATGGGAATTGTTTCTCCCCCATGAGTATATATCCATTGAGATGTATTTCTTTATACTAGCTCTCCCTCTCTTTCCAGTGTTTTGATGTAAGAGATAATCTCGAGAAGGGGGACTAGTCCATGCCATAATCATTTGTTTAGATCTGAAAAAAGCGTGTACCACCACCCCTACATCTACAGCTAGAGGTTGATTCATTGATCTTTGTTGACATTACCCTCTAAAGATAGGATTACTTTTGGATCTATAAGGGGGGCTGATTTGAGGTACTGGGATCACTTTGACGGAGACTTGGGACCGAGTGCATGGTCTAAGTTCTAACCAAGAGCTAAAGGTCTGGGGAATCCCATTATCTTGGATTGCAGTAGCAGAGCTTGTTA